>JAOTOM010002400.1:77500-101080 GCA_034440615.1 Ashinkailepas kermadecensis
GCCGACCAAGGAGGAGCCGGTGCCGACTCAGGAGCCGGCGCCGAAGCGGGACGTCGTGCGGACGCCGGAGTCGGCGAAGAGGCACGAAGTCGTGCAGGAGCACGTCAAGACGCAGAAGCCCACACCTGATACTGTCACGCCGCAGAAGCCCATGCTTGATCCATGCAGGCTACAGGAGACCATCCAGGAGCCAGCCAGATCACAGAAGCGCACGCACGAGCCGGCCACGCCGCAGAAGCCTATGCAGGAGCCGGCCACGCCGCACAGCCTCGCCAAGCGGCAGGGGTGCGATGCGGAACAGAAGGCCATCATCCGGCCGGAGCCGGCTGCGGCACACCAGGAGCAGGTCCTGATGAAGCAGAAGCTGGTCGGCGCAGACACGACATCGGCCGACCCGACGGCAGCCGACCGGCAGCAGGCCGTCGTCAGCAGGCCAGTGTGTGTGCAGCAGGCGGCCGGTGCCCCGGACCTCCTCGGACACGCTCACGAGCCGGTCGGGCCGGGTGTGGCGGTGAGCGACACGCAGCCCGCCGCCGAGACGGGCGTGGCGGCGGCTGAAATCGACACCGAAACAACCGCCGACGGCGAGCCGGCCCGCGAGCCGTCGGCGCCGGTCAAGTCTCAGGGCGTCGGCACGCAGACCGACCGGTCGCCGCCGCACGTCGACGGCGACGGCGGGCAGGCGCGGCAGCGGCGTCGGTCCGGCCCGGCGACGCCACCAGCCACAGCAGGTAGGTGGTCTGCGCCGCCCGCATCCTGTAGCACCGGCCGGCCGCCCCGCCGCGCGGCGGCCCGCGCCCCGTCCCGGCGGCCGGCCCGACAGGTGTGGCCAGGGGGTCAGATGCTGGTTAGCGCGCGCCCGCCCGACATCTGGCGTCGCCTGCCGTATGGAGGCGCACCCAGATAGGGCCGGGGAGAGGGTGACGCCGGACGCGGATATATCGACCAAACTGGCCGTGACTAGAACAACAGAGAGCCGACACGTCAAGGGGCGGAGGAGACCAGTTCTCAGCCCGCCGGTAAGCTGAGAGACAAAGATGAAAGGGCATCCACATGTCGCCTGGGCGCACTGAAACGGGCCACTTTTGCATGTTGTGGATTACTCGCTGTCAAACCACTCGATGGTGCACGTTGTCATTGTCAGATGATTTGTTCGAAACGTCATTAATATCAGCGATCGAAAGCGCGATATCACGATTGGCATATGGCCACTTCTAAATGTAAACTCACCTCATCACTTGGCTGAGTGCATCTCGATAGTCTTGAGAGCATCCTGAAGTGTGCCCGCCAAGGGGGCCAAAGTCCGCAGCCAAATCCGTCTGCCACGCTGGTGCAAACACTATTTTGAAGCGGATTATTTTCTCCATCCACAGGGTTAGTGTTAAACTCGTCCAAAATTATGGGAGGTGTGGCTCTTCTGCCCGCCCCCCCCACTACTCTCTCCAGTTCCTGCACTCATACCCCAAAGTGCCACAATTATTACTATGGCGCCCATCCTCATGTTCTCCATTACTATGATGTCACATCCACGGATGCCCAATTACTATGGGACCTATCCTTATATTCCCCACTACTATGGGACCCATCCTTGTATTCCTCACTACTATGGTGTCACATCCTCATATTCCCCACTACTATGGTGTCATATTCTCATCATACTCATTCTATGGTGCCACATCCTCATATTCCCCGGTGATATGGTGATATGCCACATCCTCATCTTTCCCATTACTATGATGACACATCTTCATATTCCACACCACTATGGTTTCACATCCTCACAATCCCCACTACTATAGTGTCGCATCCCCGTAGGCCCAAGTACTATGGCGCCCATATCCCCGTACCTGTCAACCCCTATGTTACAACGTCTGTCAACTCTGAGATCCCACACTTGTCTGCCTGCGCTGTCACAGCCTCTTCGTTTATCCATTTGCTGTACTCCTCCTTTCTTTCCTCGGGGGGGGGGTTAGGGGAAGAGCTCTCCCAAAAGATTGGGGGACCCCCCCCTTCCCCCCTTTTCCCCCCCCAAAAACGGGGGAAAAATGGGAAAAAAAAAACGGAAAAAAAAAAACCCTTCCTTATCACTTTCCGGCATACCACTTCATTGTCAAACCTCTGTAGGTGCTCCTCTGTCTTCGTCTTTCCTCTCCCCATGTGATGTCGCGCTTCCTCCTTGCTCTGTGGAAGCACACACGTCGATCTCCGTGTTCCTCAAGGTCGTGCTCTTCCCTCCAATGGCAGCTGGGAGACACTGTGGCCTTCGTAGGTCGCTGGCGGGGATCAAACTGAGAATGTCTGGAGTGAAGACACTCTATCTTCTGTATGTGTACCTTGAATTTGAATCGTGACTGCAGTGCGACTTCTCGCAATGACGATTCCACTTGAGCTCAACGTCCACCCTGACAAGTTCTGGTTCCGCCCCGAGAGATGCTGGCCGAGCGCCCTGGGTCGGACCGGGGCGGGGTGGAGGGGGCAGAGGGCGGGGGGGATTCCGCCGACAGTGTCGATGGCTGGCGGCGCGTGAGTCCGCCGGCGTGCGCCAGGTCACGCCGGCGTGGGGATGCGGCGTGGCCGCGTGGGAACGCTCGAATTCGGTCGCACCTGATCGCGTCGTCGCAGCGTCGGCGTGCACGCGCTCCCACGCCCGCGTCGCGGCGAACCCGGCGCGACGCGGGCGCAAGATGGCCGCGCGGCGACACTGTCCGGCCGCGCCAGTCAACGGCTGTCGGTGGCTTTGGCGCGCTCCTCTCGATTTTGCGCGCGGACCGGCGCGGTCGTCGGCGGCGTATTCCTACGGGTTTCGGGAGCCGACCTCTGGTCGGCCGAACGGTATGAGATGGTCCTCCGGGAGTGTCCGGCGACTGGTCGGCGAACGGGATGAGATGGTCCTCCGGAAGTGTACGGCGACTGGTCGGCCGCCGAAGGATGTGGTGAGTGGCCGCTGGCGCTGTGGAGTGCCGCGCGACAAACTGGTCGTGGCGGTCAGTCGCCCAGATCAGCTTCCGGCAGCCTTGGCAGGAATGTAATCGAGCGCGTCGATCGCGATGGAACAAGAGCATTGTCTCCTGGTGGTCGGCTCCCCCTTTGGAAAAAAACCTGGGAGTTGGCATTCCTGAAAACTATTTCAAATAAATTGCCAACACACCACGCCAAAATTAAGTGGACACAGCTCACGCAATTGGGGCTTGGTGATTTATGCAAAAGCTTATCTTGCAAGATTCAGGATTTTTTTTTACTTTGGGACTGATAATAAACCGTACGCTACAAATTGGACTCAGAAGTTGCCGATACAGGTAACCTGCCGGGAAGCTAACATAGTAGTGACCTCATATCAGGGCTGTGGTGGGCGCAGGCAGCGCCGACGCCGTAGTGATCTGATCTCAGGGCTGTGACGGATGCTGGCAGCGCTGGCGCCGTGGTGACCTCATCTCAGGACTATGAGCAGCGCTGACGCCGTAGTGACCTCATCTCAGGGCTGTGGTGGGTGCAGGCAGCTGACCCCGTGGTGACCTCATCTCAGGACTATGATGGGCGCAGGCAGAGCTGACGCCGTAGTGACCTCATCTCAGGGCTGTGGTGGGTGCAGGCAGCTGACGCCGTGGTGACCTCATCTCAGGGCTGTGGTGGGTGCAGGCAGAGCTGACGCCGTAGTGACCTCATCTCAGGGCTGTGGTGGGTGCAGGCAGCTGACGCCGTGGTGACCTCATCTCAGGGCTGTGGTGGGTGCAGGCAGCTGACGCCGTGGTGACCTCATCTCAGGGCTGTGGTGGGTGCAGGCAGCTGACGCCGTGGTGACCTCATCTCAGGACTATGATGGGCGCAGGCAGAGCTGACGCCGTAGTGACCTCATCTCAGGGCTGTGGTGGGTGCAGGCAGCTGACGCCGTAGTGACCTCATCTCAGGGCTGTGGTGGGTGCAGGCAGCTGACGCCGTGGTGACCTCATCTCAGGGCTGTGGTGGATGCAGGCAGCTGACGCCGTAGTGACCTCATCTCAGGGCTGTGGTGGGTGCAGGCAGAGCTGACGCCGTAGTGACCTCATCTCAGGGCTGTGGTGGGTGCAGGCAGCTGACGCCGTGGTGACCTCATCTCAGGGCTGTGGTGGGTGCAGGCAGCTGACGCCGTGGTGACCTCATCTCAGGGCTGTGGTGGGTGCAGGCAGCTGACGCCGTGGTGACCTCATCTCAGGGCTGTGGTGGGTGCAGGCAGCTGGCGCCGTGGTGACCTCATCTCAGTGCTGTGGTGGGTGCAGGCAGCTGACGCCGTGGTGACCTCATCTCAGTGCTGTGGTGGGTGCAGGCAGCTGACGCCGTAGTGACCTCATCTCAGTGCTGTGGTGGGTGCAGGCAGCTGACGCCGTGGTGACCTCATCTCAGGGCTGTGGTGGTGCAGGCAGCTGACGCCGTGGTGACCTCATCTCAGGGCTGTGGTGGTGCAGGCAGAGCTGACGCCGTAGTGACCTCATCTCAGGGCTGTGGTGGGTGCAGGCAGCTGACGCCGTGGTGACCTCATCTCAGGGCTGTGGTGGGTGCAGGCAGCTGACGCCGTGGTGACCTCATCTCAGGGCTGTGGTGGGTGCAGGCAGCTGACGCGCTCCCAGTCTATCTGCGGCGGCGTTATCACGCTTCTGAAGTGGTGGCGGCCGCCGGGAGAAGTCCCCAGTTTGACGAGAGGTTTGCAACAGATCCGGCCCGCCGAGCTAATCTCGGCCTCAAGTCAACAACAGGATAGTCGGGCACCCCGGTGGAGACGGAACATGCCACCGACCGGACGCCTGCCCGGTCACCTACCCGGACACTTACCCGGACACTTGCAGTTCAGTGGACAAGTGCCCCTCCATAGAGATGCGGCGCCTTTCTGGCTGGAACACAGCGCCCCTCCAGGAGACTCGAGTGCCTCCACCACATGTTGAACGTTTGAGCTGAAGGCGTCGTCTGAGTAGCCTCAGGCGCCGCTTCAGAACGCTCGAGTGCACTGCCTTGAATTTGTTTAGCTGAATATTTCTCCAGGTATACTCCAGTGCACCTCTCCTCCTGGCATTTTGCCAATTAGTGCTCATCTCCATGAACATTGCTGGCTCCACCCCTGCGGTTGTGATAGGCATAATGATGAGCTTAGCATACGTCGATGGGTGTGTTGATAGGCACAGGTGTGGATTGGTCTCTGAAGCCCGGGGCTGCAGGGAGACCGACAGTGCGAGCTCGGAGACCGACGGTTGGGGCGCCGAAAATTGGCGATCAGGAGACCGGTGACAGGCAATCAGGAGGCAGGCGATAGGTCGTTGGGAGACGGGAGGCGACGATCAGGAGACCGGAGACGGGCAGTCAGGAGACAGGCGATAGGTCGTCGCCGGAGAGAAGAGTTGGGAGACTGCGAAAGACAGCCAGGCAGACAGGCGATGGGCAGTTGGACACAGGCGATGGGCAGTTGGCGGATCGGAGCTGGGCCGTCGGGAGACCGGAGGCAGGCGGTGAGGGGACGTGCCATGGGCAGGCGGAGAATCCCACACGAGAGGTGTACCGACGCAAAAGGCGGCTGGTCCAGAACCAGGCGCTGCGGAGTCTGTGGCGGGTTCGACTGACAGTCTGACCAGCCCGTCCGCCAGTCTGATCCCGATGACGTCACGCCCGCCCGCGTGACGTCATCCCCGGCCACTCCACTGACCGCAGACAGCTCCGCAGTCAGACACCGTCCAGTGCGAGACGGCACCAGTCGGACGGCGGAGTCGCCAGGTGCGGCGACACGCGGCCGCCGCCGCCCCCGTCGACGGCGACGACAGCGCAATCAGCTCCGAAACGGTGCCGGCGTCGCCCGGCGCTGGTGTTGGCGCCATGTCGGAGTCATCTGGCGCGAGTCGTATTGATTGGTGGCCGGCCGGTCGGTGCGGCCCGGGCGAGCTGGGAAACTGCGGGAGCTGACACGACCGCGTGGCGCTCCGGTCATCACGAGGTCAACACGTCCGGCCCGACGGCCGAGGTCACGACAGTGCACATGCCACAATACTGCACCCGTAGTGACTGACTGTGGTGTGTGCATAGCCTGCAGGCAGCAGAGAACAGGGCAGACAATGTAGACAAATTACCTCCATTTCATTTTTTTATTGGTTTGCATTTGTCTTCTGAATTTTCCATTGAACGGTAGGATGCAACTATGTCAGTATTCATGGAACGTATATAGCATCGAAAATTGTCATTTCCCATGAGCACACATACCGCTAAAGAAACTAAAATGCATGACGGACAAAACAATAATTTAAATAATTTTTTTTAAATAGCAAAAGCATGCCATCGGTGCCGTTCTTGCGGAAATTCTAGATTTAACACGACCGATGCCTTCCTGCGAGAAACTATGTGGGAGTTTACAAGAAAGTTTACAGGAAATGACCTCCGGTACATGGGTGTCACTTTGGATATGTGAAGGCACTGGACCCTGACCTCCTAAATCAATGAGTTTCCCCTCAATCAATCATCGATTTCCCACGATTTGGTCCCCGGACAGGCTGAAGCTTAGACATTGTGCGTGCACTGGATACAGATGGTTTCTGGACAGCTTTGACTACCAAAAAGGCCATCCCACAACCAACTTAATCTGATGACACCCATGCTCAAGTACCACAGGTGAAAATTGTAATATGAGGTAGCCGAATTTCGGTCAAATCCGTGATCACAGTGCCGTCGGTGTCGAGCTGCCACCTGCCCCGGGGAGAGACCATGTCGACTGCCACCCCGACCACACCGACACCGCATCACCGTCCGACTGACCGTCTGACTCACCCACCATCGCCGCTCTGACGGCCAGCACGCGCCGACCGCCCCCACCAGTCCGCCGGCGGAGCATCTCTGCAGCCAGGTCACACACGGCACGTGCCGTGCCGTGCCGTGCCGTGCCGTGCCGCCCACGTGACGCGTCCGCCGCCCGACTCCGAGCGCGCCACGTGAACAGCTGATTATATGCCGCGGCGACACGACCGACGCGGCGAAATTGGCGCCCCTGGGAGATCACAATGGCGCAGCCGCCACCGCAGACGTTCCGGACGCAGAGAGAGGCAATCCTGGCGCACGAAGCTGGCGCGAGTGGCAACGCTGCTGCAATGTTTGCATTTATTCGCGGATGGAGACGCCAGTCTTGCCGGTGTGCGGCTCGATAACGTGGGTGACTTTACGGAGTGGCAACGGTGTGACGGTGTGGTGCTCTGACGGTGTGACGGTGTGACACCTGGGTCACTGTGACTGTGTGACGGTGTGACGGTGTGACGGTGTGATGGTGTAACGGTGTGACGGTGTGACGCTGTGGTGCTCTGACGGTGAGACGGTGTGACACCTGGGTCACTGTGACTGTGTGACGGTGTGATGGTGTGACGGTGTGACGGTGTGACGGTGTGGTGCACTGACGGTGTGACGGTTTGACACCTGGGCCACTGTGACTGTGTGACGGTGTGATGGTGTGACGTTCTGACGGTGTGACGGTGTAGCGGTGTGACGATGTGACAGTGTGGCGGTGTGACGGTGGGGGACGGTGTGACGGTGACGCTGGAGCCTGTTCGGTGGTGACTCGGTCGCTTGGCTGCCTCCGAATCGTTGCATGCTGGCGCTGCCGTCACGCACGTAAGCGAGACGCAGATCTGAGCATAACTAGCTCGGCGGGGCGGCGCTATCAGCGCTCAGTGCTCAGCCGAGTACGACCGCCATCGATCTTCTTCTGCCGTAGTTGCCTGACCTGCTCTCTGGCAAAACAGAACAGAACCAGAACTCGAATGTTAATAACCAAGCGACATTCGAAGCCCACGCCATGTTTTCGAAGCATCGTGTAACACCACTTCGTGGTGAGGTTGAAATGCTTGGATTAGCAGAGGTGAAACAAATCTGCTACTACGGACGTAGGTGACATATGTCGGAAAATTCATCGCAGTTGTGGTGACAGCTTATGGAATTGTGCTGGCATCAGGGGCGGATCCAGGGATTCTCATCGAAGGGGCACATTTCCTCGGAGGGGCGCCTTTGACGGAAGAATTGGTTCAGCGAGAGAAGGATTGCACTTGAGCACATTGAAGGGGTGCCTTTTCGTCTCCACGGGATCTTTCCCTCTAAAAAGGGAGTTTTTGATTAAAATTCCATTCAGCGGGGGTGAAGTCGAGCCTTCCTAAGGATTACCTTTCCCGGGTTGAGGGCGCCATCTTTCCATGGAGAACATGTCTCCACTGACCCCTTGCATCCACCCCTGATTAATATTGGGTATGGATTATCTTAGGGCCGGATTGCTTCTTAACATACCCAGTCAATTTGTTCTTCCTCGTCATCCATGCATCATGCGTACTCCTCATCTTATTTCAGTGCAGCATGCATGCACACAGTAGCCAAGTAATTTGGTGGTGGTTTCCGAGGAGAGGTGCCGTGGGCACTGAACTGTATATAACTGGAGTGCGCATTTGCCACAAAATCACCGGAATAATAACCTGCGCGGCAGCCAGCATGTGGTGTCCTGAAAACAGTCATTACTGCATTTGCCCATCGGAGTGCAGCTGGAGGAGTGATCGCAGTAATTTGGCTTATGCTACTTGCGCATCGTCACCGTGCCTTCAAATGTATTTCGACTCATTCTGGTAAATTTGGCACCTACTTCAGGGCGGCAATGGTGTTTTGTAAGAAAACGGAAAGATGACCTGTTGACATGTTAGACATGTCCACTGTCCAGCCATGTCCACTGTCACAGAGCCGTGTCCACTGCCACACATCCATGTCCATTGTCACACAGTCATGTCCACTGTCCAACCATGTCCACTGTCCAGCCATATCCACTCTCCAGCCTGTGGGCGGGAAGAAGGAAAAAATAATATTATGGAGAAACGAGCAGTACTCAGCCATTGCATGCACACAAGCTGCCAAGATAACCTTCCCGAGATGACGACGTTCCCGGCGGCCAAAATGCGGCACGTGGCCGTCGTCGTGTCCGACGCCATCTCGCCGCCGTCCCGGCCGTGAGTCAGCGCGTGAATCAGTGCACGGACGCGTCATCATCGGGCACATCGATCGGCTGTGTGGCGCCACACGGGTCACGTCACGTCACGTCACGTCACGCCAGCCAAATGCCACGCAGCGCCGGGCCGCGCCGGACAGGACACGGCGCATCCGTGTCCGCGCACATGTCCGCAGGTGTCCGCCGGTGACAGTGGACGGGTCGGACAGGTCGAGTCGGCTGACCGCGCTGACTAATGTCGCGCACACCCCTCCGGCTCTCGCCCCCAGCCGCAGGCACATGTGCCGGGCGCCAACCCGAGCAAGCACACTTGTGCTGAGAAACGTTTTCGTAGGCTCTCTCTCTCTCTCTCTCTCTCTCTCTCTCTCTCTCTCTCTCTCTCTCTCTCTCTCTCTCTCTCTCTCTCTCTCTCTCTCTCTCTCTCTCTCTCTCTCTCTCTCTCTCTCTCTCTCTCTCTCTCTCTATCTCTATCTCTATCTCTATCTCTATCTCTATCTCTATCTCTATCTCTATCTCTATCTCTATCTCTATCTCTATCTCTATCTCTATCTCTATCTCTCTCTCTATCTCTATCTCTATCTCTATCTCTATCTCTATCTCTATCTCTATCTCTATCTCTATCTCTATCTCTATCTCTATCTCTATCTCTATCTCTATCTCTATCTCTATCTCTATCTCTATCTCTATCTCTATCTCTATCTCTATCTCTATCTCTATCTCTATCTCTATCTCTATCTCTATCTCTATCTCTATCTCTATCTCTATCTCTATCTCTATCCCTATCCCTATCTCTATCTCTATCTCTATCTCTATCTCTATCTCTATCTCTATCTCTATCTCTATCTCTATCTCTATCTCTATCTCTATCTCTATCTCTATCTCTATCTCTATCTCTATCTCTATCTCTATCTCTATCTCTATCTCTATCTCTATCTCTATCTCTATCTCTATCTATATCTCTATCTCTATCTCTATCTCTTTCTCTATCTCTATCTCTATCTCTATCTCTATCTCTATATCTATCTCGCTCTCGCTCTCGCTCTCGCTCTCGCTCTCTCTCTCTCTCTCTCGCTCTCGCTCTCGCTCTCGCTCTCGCTCTCGCTCTCTCTCTCTCTCTCTCTCTCTCTCTATCTCTCTCTCTCTCTCTCTACGACGACCGCCCCCCCGCCTCCACCACCACCACCACCACCACCACCACCAACGCCTACATATGTAAGACATAGTGCAGAAGCACATCACGCCCATTCCTAACACACGAACCTCTTCCCCGCTCACACGAAGTACATCGTCAACACCGATGGTGACACAGTTCGTGACGGAATCACAGCGTCACACTGTGGCAGTGCTCACGGTCGTCACGCCGTCGAACTGTTACACTGTCTCACCGTCACAGTCACTTAAGGTGTCACACCGTCACAGTGGTCTCAGTTGTGACACCGTCACACTGTCAAACCGTCACACCGTCTCACCGTCACAGTAACCTACGGTGTCGCACCGTCACTCCGTCACAGTGGTCTCAGTTGTGACACCGTCACACCGTCACACTGTCTCACCGTCTCACCGTCACACCGACGCACCGCCACAGCGACCCCGACCGTCACGAGTCAGTCGGCCGGAGCGCTGATGCACATGCCTGGCCGTACCCGGCGCGGGGTGCGATTTTTCTCGGCTCGGATAATGACAGGCGGGATGAGCGGGGGCGCCGGCACTGGCACGTGACGCCGGCGCGGTGCGGCACTGCCGCTGCAGCGGCGTGTCGGGCTGCCTCCGGGACTGGTGGGCGTGTCGGGCCGCCACCGGGACTGGTGGTCGGGCCGGGCCGCCACCGGGACTGGTGGTCGGGCCGGGCCGCCTCTGGGACTGGTGGCCGGGCCGCCTCCGGGACTGGTGGCCGGGCCGCCTCCGGGACTGGTGGCCGTGCCGCCTCTGGGACTGGTGGCCGGGCCGCCTCCGGGACTGGTGGGCGGGCCGCCTCTGGGACTGGTGGCCGGGCCGCCTCCGGGACTGGTGGCCGTGCCGCCTCTGGGACTGGTGGCCGTGCCGCCTCCGGGACTGGTGGCCGGGCCGCCTCCGGGACTGGTGGGCGGGCCGCCACCGGGACTGGTGGTCGGGCCGCCTCTGGGACTGGTGGCCGTGCCGCCACCGGGACTGGTGGGCGGGCCGCCTCTGGGACTGGTGGTCGGGCCGGGCCGCCACCGGGACTGGTGGGCGTGTCGGGCCGCCACCGGGACTGGTGGTCGGGCCGGGCCGCCACCGGGACTGGTGGTCGGGCCGGGCCGCCTCTGGGACTGGTGGCCGGGCCGGGCCGCCTCCGGGACTGGTGGCCGGGCCGCCTCCGGGACTGGTGGCCGGGCCGCCTCCGGGACTGGTGGTCGGGCCGCCTCCGGGACTGGTGGCCGGGCCGCCTCCGGGACTGGTGGCCGTGCCGCCTCCGGGACTGGTGGTCGGGCCGGGCCGCCTCCGGGACTGGTGGCCGGGCCGCCTCCGGGACTGGTGGCCGGGCCGCCACCGGGACTGGTGGCCGGGCCGCCTCTGGGACTGGTGGCCGGGCCGGGCCGCCTCCGGGACTGGTGGGCGGGCCGCCTCCGGGACTGGTGGCCGGGCCGGGCCGCCTCCGGGACTGGTGGTCGGGCCGCCTCCGGGACTGGTGGCCGGGCCGCCTCCGGGACTGGTGGTCGGGCCGCCTCTGGGACTGGTGGCCGGGCCGCCTCTGGGACTGGTGGTCGGGCCGCCTCTGGGACTGGTGGTCGGGCCGGGCCGCCTCCGGGACTGGTGGCCGTGCCGCCTCCGGGACTGGTGGCCGGGCCGCCTCCGGGACTGGTGGTCGTGCCGCCTCTGGGACTGGTGGTCGGGCCGCCTCCGGGACTGGTGGTCGGGCCGGGCCGCCTCCGGGACTGGTGGCTGTGCCGCCACCGGGACTGGTGGTCGGGCCGCCTCTGGGACTGGTGGTCGGGCCGGGCCGCCTCTGGGACTGGTGGCTGTGCCGCCACCGGGACTGGTTGCCGGGCCGCCTCCGGGACTGGTGGCCGGGCCGGGCCGCCTCCGGGACTGGTGGGCGGGCCGCCACCGGGACTGGTGGTCGGGCCGCCTCCGGGACTGGTGGGCGGGCCGCCTCCGGGACTGGTGGCCGGGCCGCCTCCGGGACTGGTGGGCGGGCCGCCTCCGGGACTGGTGGCCGTGCCGCCTCCGGGACTGGTGGTCGGGCCGCCACCGGGACTGGTGGGCGGGCCGGGCCGCCTCCGGGACTGGTGGTCGGGCCGCTTCTGGGACTGGTGGTCGGGCCGCCTCTGGGACTGGTGGCTGTGCCGCCTCCGGGACTGGTGGTCGGGCCGCCTCTGGGACTGGTGGTCGGGCCGTGCCGCCTCCGGGACTGGTGGCCGGGCCGCCTCTGGGACTGGTGGTCGGGCCGGGCCGCCTCCGGGACTGGTGGCTGTGCCGCCACCGGGACTGGTGGTCGGGCCGCCTCTGGGACTGGTGGTCGGGCCGGGCCGCCTCCGGGACTGGTGGCTGTGCCGCCACCGGGACTGGTGGTCGGGCCGCCTCCGGGACTGGTGGTCGGGCCGGGCCGCCTCCGGGACTGGTGGTCGGGCCGCCACCGGGACTGGTGGCCGGGCCGGGCCGCCTCTGGGACTGGTGGTCGGGCCGTCACCGGGACTGGTGGCCGGGCCGCCACCGGGACTGCTGGCCGGGCCGCCTCTGGGACTGGTGGTCGGGCCGCGCCGCCTCCGGGACTGGTGGTCGGGTCGGGCCGCCTCCGGGACTGGTGGCCGGGCCGGGCCGCCTCTGGGACTGGTGGTCGGGCCGCCACCGGGACTGGTGGCCGGGCCGCCACCGGGACTGCTGGCCCGGCCGCCTCTGGGACTGGTGGTCGGGCCGCGCCGCCTCCGGGACTGGTGTGTCGGGCCGGGCCGCCACCGGGACTGGTGGTCGGGCCGGGCCGCCTCCGGGACTGGTGGCCGGGCCGCCACCGGGACTGGTGGCCGGGCCGCCTCCGGGACTGGTGGTCGGGCCGCCACCGGGACTGGTGGCCGGGCCGGGCCGCCACCGGGACTGGTGGCCGGGCCGCCTCCGGGACTGGTGGTCGGGCCGGGCCGCCTCCGGGACTGGTGGCCGGGCCGCCTCCGGGACTGGTGGCCGGGCCGGGCCGCCTCCGGGACTGGTGGCCGGGCCGGGCCGCCACAGAGGCACACGACCGGCCGCCGCCAAGGCGAGCCACCCAGCTGTCACTTGTCAGACTGTCACGACGTCACCGAGCTGTTGTGCATGGTGCCGGAGTTCCCACACTGTCCGTCGAGTTGATTTCGCACTTTTGGTCTCGATAGCATGTGACAGATTGGATCCCAGAGTGTGTTCCGTCGCATGGCACGAACTCGCGTACCGTGTCGTTGGCAGCGCCCGCGGCGACGCCCCAGGCGTTCGTCATTTGCGAGCCGGCATTCTCCGGCTGCGGATAACGCAGCGAAATTCAGTGACTCACTGACTCGACACTGACGTGACTCACTCGACAATCCCGCAGCAGTCGGCGGAACATGGCCAGCACTGCGTGGGTCGGCAGTGAAACCACTCAATCGATGTAGCCAAAGCTTCCGCGCTGGGACCACCGCTGGGACTACCACTTCTGTGCTGGGACTACCGCTGGGACTACCACTTCCGTGCTGGGACCATCGCTGGGACTAACACTTCCGCGCTGGGACTGTCTCTGGGACTACCACTTCCGTGCTGCGGCCACCACTGTTATGTACCAGGCATGACATGAGCTCTGGTCAAGTGCGAAGCTGTGTAAATCCTAAAAAATATACTTGGAAGTTGAAGCTAAATGCAATGAGAGGAGGCGAGAACACGACTTATCGTTCCTAAATTTCGTAATTGGTTATGATCTCTGATTACTTCCAAGTCAACGGCATCACCACCCTCAACTTCCAGTTTGGTCCAACCTTGAAGCGCAGGAACAATTTTCAAGTTAGAGGGCTAAGACGGTGATACAAATTACGTAGTGGTCCCCGATAATCCCAGCAATAACAAAACGGACAATCGGAATAACGAGGTCCGTCATTTGACGCGCTTCGACCTGGCCAAGTCGTCTGCGGGCAGACAAGGGTCACGACAGTGTCACAGGCACGGGTGGAGACGTCGGGGAGGGGGCTGGGCCCTTCCTAGGTCCTCCTTGGACAACAATTTACTTTGCAAGGGAAAACAATCAAAATCTACCCGTTTGTACGGCGGCCGACAGATCACAGGTCGTGACCCGTCTGTGGGTCGGCCGCCCAGAAACAGGTCGTGACACGTCTGTAGGGCATCCGCCCAGTCGCAGGTCGTGACCCATCTGTGGGTCGGCCGCCAGACCACAGGTCGTGACCCGTCTGTGGGTCGGCCGCCCAGTCACAGGTCGTGACACGTCTGTAGGTCAGCCGCCCAGTCACAGGTCGTGACCCATCTGTGGGTCGGCCGCCAGACCACAGGTCGTGACCCGTCTGTGGGTCGGCCGCCCAGTCACAGGTCGTGACACGTCTGTAGGTCAGCCGCCCAGTCACAGGTCGTGACCCATCTGTGGGTCGGCCGACAGATCACAGGTCGTGACCCGTCTGTGGGTAAGCCGCTGTGTCACAGGTCTAGGCTCACGCGTCAGGGTCACTCTGATCAGTATTTTGAGACTATTTCCTCCCTTTGGAGTTGACAAATAAAAACTTCTAAAATCTCCTCAAATTCAGATTAAGAAACCACGGTTCATCTAAGGATACCTGCGAAAATAGGCGTGAACGCGAATGTAGTAATGACACATGCAGCTCCTTGTTTCAGTACACTTCAGTAAATCCAATCTGCGTGCCACCTCACCGACGTACCACCACACAGACGCGCAAACTCCCATCCCTGAGCGACCTCACTGACGTACCAACACACAGACGCGCAAAGTCCCAGCCCTGAGCGACCTCACCGACGTAACAACACACAGACGCGCAAAGTCCCATCTCTGAGCGACCTCACCGACGTACCATCACGCAGACGGGCGAAATCCCATCCCCGAGCCACCTCACCGACGTACCACCACCACGTACGGTCGACGGTACGGTCGGAGCCGGTCGATGTCGTGTCGTCCTCGACCCGTAATGGCATGTCTGGAGAAGCCTCGCGATGTCGTGTCGTCCTCCCCAGCCCGTAATGGAACGTCTGGAGAAGCCTCGCGATGTCGTGTTGTCGTCCTCTCCAGCCCGTAATGGTATGTCTGGATGTCCGGATGAGCTTCGCGATGTCGTCTCGTCGTTCCCAGCCGGTAATGGCACGTCTGGAGGAGCCGGCGGCGGCTCGCGGCCGGCGGACTTAACACAATCACTATCATCATCACCCGGCGCGCGGCGGCGGGCGCGGATGCGATCGTAGTCGGCCCGGTAGCCGGCCGGCTTCCGGTCGGCCGCTCCCACGCCTGGCCGCCGCTCATCCCACCCATCCATCCCGCCGCCGAGTTATAACCGGCACCGTTGGCGGCGCTCGTTACCGGCGACCCGGTGTGACCCGTCCCACGGCCGGCCACGCCGCCGGCGGGCGACGTGCAAGGGTCGCCGGCCGGCGGCCCGACGCACTCTCACGCCCGTGCGTGGCCGCCGCCTAATCACGGCGGTGGTCGGTCGCCGGCGGCGGCGAGATGCGACGCGCCCCCGCGCAAGATAGGTCGCCGGCGGTGTCTGAGATGTCGCCCCGGGCGCTGCGCGGTGATTCATCGGTGGTGACGGGGCGGGAATTCGACACGTTCGGCGCGAGAGGTTACAGACTGTACGGCAATGGAGTGATAGGCGGCGTCGACACGGATGCACGAGCTCAGAAGGCAGATTGCCTTCTGAGGATTGAGGATTGGATTGAGATGAGTGTGGCTGCCCGTCGAGCGCGCCGGACGGCGCCGCCCGCGAGAAGCGGGCTTCCACTGCGGCCGAAGTAGTCCCACGCTTCGGTCGGCGTGCGGCGGTGCTCTCGGCGCCGGCGCCGGCGGGATCGCGCGACTCGCGGCCCCAGGTCGACGTCGTCTGGACCAGACCCGGCCGGAGATCGCCGGGCGAGGGTCACCAACTCTAACTGCCGCCGACCGCGAGTGCGACCGGATCGCGAGAAAGGTCACCGACTGACCCGCGGAGCGGCGCGCCGGTCGGCCGGCGTGGGACGAGCGCCGCATCCGGGCTGGGAACGGACGAGCCGGCACGGCCGGCGGGCCGCCATCCCAGCACGGCGGCCGGCAGCCGGCTAAATGGGGCTGGGCGCGCACGGACGGCGGGCTATCACTATCAAGACAGCGCGGTGGCGGCCCGGCCAAGCGAGCGGGCGTCGGTGCGGGGTCAGCGGGGTCAGGACTTCCTCACCACCCGGCGACGGCGGCAGGTGCCAATTATGGGCGACAGGGACGGCGACGGGGACAGTAAAGGCGCATGGCAGACACCAGACGTGGCAGACAAGGGGCCACGTGGGGATGACAGGAGCGGCACACCTGACACATCTGGCATTTCATTAGGGGGTAATTTTGGTGGGCATTTTCATTCGAAGGGTCATCTTCGGCAAAGGAAAATCGCTAAGCAAGAGGGGGACGCATTCGTGCTTGCCACAAGTGCACCTTTTCCACTCGGGTCGCTTTCGGCTGAAAAAAAGAGTTGATTACGGGGTTGGGGTGCACTCGACCGTCTCAGAGGAAAGCATTTTGTACCCGGACGAGCGCTTCATCTCCATGGCGGAATAAGGGGTGGGATCGCGTCAGCTCAGTCTGTCGTGCTGTCGACTTTTGGTCATCAGGTCGTGGGTTCAAATCCCACAACCGGCGTGATTATCGAGTTCACCTGCGACCAATCGGTGTGAGAGGCTGACACCTGCCAGTCGAACGCGTCGAAAAGAACCCAAGGTTCTTCCTTCCCAGCTTCATTGGCGGGATCCTTTCGGATTCTGAGGTCGCCACCTTCCTAATTCCGTCCCTGACGGAACTAGGCGCCAAACGTGGGCTGCACGACAGCCTTTGGCGGTGGCGGCTGTGGCGGCTGCGCGCTACTGTTCTGTCGGAAGCAGAGTGCATCAGACCGTTGTGATATCACACAGGTGTTTGTGACCTGCAGGTGTTCCGTACTGTACGCGACGTAATTGTGGCTCCGCGCCGAAGCACGTTTATATTTGAATTACGGCGCGTGGATGAATTAACCCTTTCCGGTCGGATCCCCACACCGCGTCTCGGTGGGGGGGGCGTCCTTTTGTACCTCCCTCCTAATTTTCAAACTAAGCGTTGCACGAAAACGAAATTGGTGTCATCGGAAAACTAATGCGTCATCAAAAACAAGAAAAAAATCAAATAGTCCTCCGGTGCGTTTCATTGTATCCCTAAACATAAGCAAACGCTGAAAATTGCATTAAAATATCTTTATCCGTTAAAGCGTGACGAACGGTTGAACTTTTTTGGAGGTGACCTCACTTGACCTTGAATATCTCGTTTACTGTAGATGACGTGACCTCAAAATTGTCCACAGCACATGCCAAACTGATGTGGGAAAAGGTGTGTAAAGCTCCGGCGCGCCGCCACGCGTCGTTTTTTTTTCACTACCTTCGGAAAATCTCAGGGAGAGCGTAAACAGACCCCCGAGACTGGGTTAACAGGCCAGCCGCGAGCACAAAGGCCCAGAAATGGAAACACTCGGTTGGCCAAACATTGAGCCAGCGCCGCATCAACGTCGCGTGATAGGCCGATAGCTAAGCAAACCGCCAACAACACCCACTTCTCCGCAGTTGAAACAACGCGCGCGGCTCTGCCGGCCGAGCCGCACGCCTATCAAAAGATTACCAGCATCCGCCGATGCGGCAAGTATGCCGAAGCGCGCGCCGTCTTCGCGCTCGTGACCTGAGTCAACGGCCCCGCCCGGCGGTCGGCGCGATAAGACGGCGGCGCCGTGTGAAGTGGCGGCGAGAGCTCGCCACCTGCGCCGGCCGACTCAGGTCGGGTCCCGCCGGCGCGTCATCGGCCGCCCATGATGAAAGGCGCCGCGAGATACTGGAGCGGCGAGCAAGCGCGGCACGCTCGTCCCGGCTGGCTGGGCGGGGCCGGACTGGCTGGCTGCGCAACTGCACTGAGGTGCCGCTGGGAGGGGAGGGGGCGAACGGGGCCGTGCAACGGCGGAAAGGGGAGGGGCTCAGGCGAGGAGCAGTATAGCCGGAGGAACATCGAAGCGGGATGTGAAGGAGGAAGACCAGAGAGCTGGAGGGGGAGGGGGAGGGGGGGGGGTCGGTGCTGGTTGGACCGGTGAGGTAGGAGAAAGAGTAAATCGAACTGAATGGCGACTGCCATGTGCGGAGAAGCCATTACGGCAGGCAGCGTGATGTGTCATTTCATTCAAACTAATCCATTCCATGGGTAGCCAAGTGTGCTAAAGGATATAGCTGGCATAGAGTTCAGAGCTACCCCATCGCTCACGCTGCGACACATTAAAACAGGGTGTGACCGCCTGCCGCCTACACCTACGGGATTATTCGATGCTGAATAGTCCCGAGCCGACTGTCCGACGTCGTTCAATACCACGCCCAGCCGAGCGAACAGTCAACCGACAGAGGCCTTCTGCAGTAAGCCACGCCCATTCAGTAGGCCACGCCCATTCCCGGGTGCTGCCGCGGTGTCCAGCCTCGCAAGCAGCTTTCCTCGGCGCACCGTCTCTCGTGAATGTGATGTCACGCATATAATCAGCCGCGGACAGGTGATGTAGGGGGGGGGGGGGAGGTCTGTACATGCGGTATGTGAGTCTGTGTGTATGTGGGGGTGTGGGTCTGTATATGCTGGTATGTGAGTCTGTGTGCATGTGGGGGTGTGGGTCTGTATATGCGGTATGTGAGTCTGTGTGTATGTGGGGGTGTGGGTCTGTATATGCGGTATGTGAGTCTGTGTGTATGTGGGGGTGTGGGTCTGTATATGCGGTATGTGAGTCTGTGTGTATGTGGGGGTGTGGGTCTGTATATGCGGTATATGAGTCTGTGTGTATGTGGGGGTGTGGGTCTGTATATGCGGGATGTGAGCCTGTGTAAGGGGTGGACATTTGTGCCTATGACTGTGTGTGTGTGTGTGTGTATGTGTGTACATCTGTCTGTATGTGGGTCTGTGTGCGGTGTGGGGAGGAGGCTATGTGTCGCCCGGCCGACCGGTGTATGCTCCGACATGCAGTCCCGGGACAGAGATAAGGCAGCCGCACCACCCCGCCGCCGCCTTGACTCAGCCGTCAACACACACACACACACACCATGCCCCACCCCCACCCACCCCACACACACACACAGCGGCGCTGTTTGAGCGGCGGTTGCGAAAACGCGCGCGGCGACGGCGGCTGGCGCGCCGCCGGCCCGCTTTCATTTTTGGGCCGGATCAACACGGAGCGGCCGCGGCCGCCAGATTAGAGGCCGCGTTCACCCGCCGGCAGAAACAAGGCCACCCGGGCTGAGGGTGGGGGTGGGGTGGGGGAGCGGACTCGCTCTGTGTTGAGCCACTCACCACCGGATAGTGTGCACCTCAAAGCTCCGGCGGTACTCGGTACTCCGGCTGCGCCCATTCATTTCTTTCTGGAGATTAGCAGCGTGCACTGCCGTTGGTGCCTGCACAGTTAAAGCCGCGAATGTAGATGAGGACATGGGCCTTCGGCTAAACGGCTGAAGAACTCAAGCAGTTTCAAACTGGACTGTGCACGCAGGCTTCATAGCTATGGGTGGAGATCAGTGAGTGAGCGGATGATAAAGAGAGAGAGAGAGGGGGGGGAGGGTTGACAACTGGAGTTCCATGGATGTACGTCAGCATCCACCTCTGACTGAGAGTGCCGAGTACCACCAACCACCGCCGACTCCCGGTCCGAGTTGGAGTCGAAGTTGGAGTCGAAGTTTGAGTCGGAGTCGGCGCGACAGGTTGCCGGCTGTCGGGCGATCTGGCGGCCATACGGCGACGGCTGTGACGCGGGCCGTGACGGTGCGTGACGCCGTCCGTCGTCAAGAGCCGGCCACGAGCCGGTCACGAGCCGGTCACGAGCCGGTCACGGGCAGGCCGGGCGCCGGTGGCCTTCTGGCTGTGCTCGTGCCCGCCCCGGCCGCCACGGTGCCCGGCCGGCACCGGCAGCACCACTTGAGCCGGTCACGAGCAGGCCGGGAGCCGGTGGCCTTCTGGCTGTGCTCGTGCCCGCCCCGGCCGCCACGGTGCCCGGCCGGCACCGGCAGCACCACATGGCGCTGAGACCAGGAGAGCGCCGGCGGCCGCTCCGCCGGCTCGGCTGACTGCGTGGCGGCTGGTCGTGAAGTATGTCCTCCCATATCCGCCGGTAGGCCGTGGCGGCTGGGTGACGTGGCCCGGCCTCTATCTCCGAATGATAGGTAGCTGTCGGAGGAAGTCGACGGGGAACTACCCCGTCGTCCGGATATCCAGTCGGTCTGTCGGTGATCCGGCCAGCGAGAGCTGCGCTCGCCCCGCTGGCAGATGAGGTGGTGTTCACGGCGGCCGCCAGCGTCCAACGAGGTGGTGTCGACGGTGGCCGTCAGCATCCAACGAGATGGTGTCGATGTTGTCCACCAGCATCCAACGAGCTGGTGTCCACGGCGGCCGCCAGTATCCAACGAGGTGGTGTCGATGTTGTCCACCAGCATCCAACGAGGTGGTGACGATGGTGGCCGCCAGCAACCGACAAGTTGGTATCGATGGTGGCCGCCGGCATCCAACGAGGTGGTGTCCATGGTAGCCGCCAGCGTCCAACAAGGTGGTGTCCACGGCGGCCGCCAGCATCGAACGGTGCCCCCCCCAGATCGCAACATGTCTCGGTTGGTTCGTGAAAGATGTGCCGATTGCCGCCTGGCTGACGGTTCGATTGACTTCCAACGAGGAAAGTCGGCCGACTGCGATCCACGGCCCGGCCACCGAGGCGGCCGAGCGCCGTGTGCCGGCTCGATGGCGAGGCTAACCGCCTAGCACACATCAGCCGGCTGCAAAATGTCACAAGTCAGGTGGTGTCCTTCACGTGTCACCCGGCCTATTGAAAAGCGACCCTTGCCCTCAGAAGACTCCTCTTTAACCCGTCTCGTCTCGGGGGATCTTTTACTCCCTCTGATGTTTTCTGCGGGTAGCGAGAAAACAGCGCGAGGCAGCGCACGAAAATTTGGCACACCTTTCCGCACATAAATTTTTCATGTTGTGTACAAATTTTAAAGTCATGTCATCTACGGTGAACTAGTTATGTGGGGCATGTGAGGTCACTTCCAAAACTATTAAACCAGTCGTCACGCTTTAGCGGATAAAGGTATTTGAATGAAACTTTCAGCGTTTGCTTATCTTTACGGACGCAACAAAACCCGCCAGAGGATTTTGATTTTATTATTTTTTGATGACGTATAAGTTTTTCATTTTTGCCCATTGTGGCTAAAATCGAAGATTCCGTCTAAAGTAATCATTTTTTATAGGTGCAAGTAGACTTAAAACAACGTTTTCCCGTCCGCTCTACCCGGGTGTTAGGTAAACAACAAATATAAGAAGATTGAAAACTCTAAAAATCGAAGAAAAAAAACTGACAATTTCAAAAATATAAAATGTTGGTTTTTAGGTGGACACAAATTTTAGGGCCATGGTCGATTTCGCCGTCCTTATCTGATTCCATATCATTTTTTTAAATCTCCCCCAAAATTAATTCCCCAGAGTCAGAAATATGATGTCAGTCGTGATCATATAGACCCCCTAGTGACGTTACTTTTGGAGGGATGAATATTTTGTGGTGGTTTCGAACCCTACTAATCCAGCGCTTTCGGATTACTTCACTTTCGTTTTCGTGCAACGCTTGGTTTGGAAGTTAGAGGGGGCGTTAAAGGACTCCCTCCGAGACGAGGTGGGAGGATCTGACCGGAAAGACTTCCAACGATTAATGCGGGTTCATGCGGGCGTGCGACGTTGTCGGCGCGATTAGTACTCATCGATCGCGCGTCGCAGGAGCTTGAGTGATCCTCCGCCGCGGATCACTCAAGCTCGTGAGCTTGATCACTGAAGCTCACGCGTGAGCTTCAGTGATCATCCACGTATGTCGTCATGGAAGTCGGCTCTGTGGGTTCGCCACCGCACGCCGTTATGTCCGTGTACGGGATTTTATGCGTCGTTGCACGTGCATTGGTGTTCACATTTGTGAGTTGTTACATGGTGCATAGGCGCAAGATAATCGGTGGAGTTCGCGTTGTAGATTACGTTATATGAGACAGGTTGAGAGTGAATTGGTATCTCAAGATGATACAGGTGGTGCATAATGAGGCCTGCTGACACATGGCTCATGCTGTAGCTGTCCACGTGGGTACTGCAGTCACTGATGGTGGGACAGCACGAATATAATATTTACACCGTGCCACCAACAGTGACGGTAAAGGAATTACTTCAGATGTTGCCGATGTCCTGCCTACGCCAGGATACTTCACCACCCCTGGCTGCAGTCAAAATATCAACGAAGTATTCGGTCACCCTGCAGATCCAAAAACTTGTTTTTTTTATCGTTCTCGGGGTACTTGTTTGAATAACCAGAAATAATCGCGGTTCCATAGATGCCCTGGTAGTTCTATAGTAATACTCCCCAAATAAAAACGGTTTTCGATTTCGCGCAATATGCTGCTATACTCCACTTTTACTTTCAATCGATCACTTCGGGGAGCATAGAGTGACTATCTACTCCCACCTCCTAAATCTTACCTCCTATTTCCGCCACCCGAAGTGCTTATTCTACTTCCATAGCGAGTGGAGGCATGGTGGAAGATGTACCACCGATCACCAGATGATGATGATGATGATGATGGTTCAGCGCTGAAAAATAATCCTTCAACTTTTTCCCTGTAGTTATGGACACATTACGCAAAGCAGCGCATTCTTCGTTGAACTTTATGTAACGAGCGTGCATTTCAGCAATAAGCCCGACCAATTGCCATGTTTCCGGACGGTGCCTTTGGGTCTGCCGTGTGCACCGTACTCGGTATTGAAGCACACTCTATGATGAAAGCGCAGCCAAAGCGCAGCCAATTTCGGCAGAAGCGCATTCTCGATTCAGACACGCTTCTACCGAAGTTGGCTGCACCGTTGCTGAACTGGGGTTTCACCGTCTGATGCCGTGCACGACATCTGACTTGAATGCACTGCGCTGAATCGTCGAAATCAACTGTACCTAGTGCTGAAATTTGAACATGCCGACTAATTTCAATTAGGAAAGAGTACATCATATTAGTTAGCATTGGACATTTTTCAACTGTGATGGGCAAAGTGTTTGAAATTCATCCTCGATAAACAGTGGCGCAACCAGGATTTCAGTTCGGGGGGGGGGCAGGGTTGGAGAGCCGGCCCCCTCGCAAGCGGGCCCCCTCATGTTTTTAAAAAGTCTGCGTAAAACATGCACTTACTTTTGAGCGGGCCCCTATGTTTGTAAAACTTCGCAGAAATAAAAGCACTTTTCCTTTATCAGGGGCCCCGGCTCGAGGCGGGCCCTGGTTAAAACGGGCCCCCAGATTTTCAGTTGGTTCATAGGGCCCCTGATTCGAGCCACAGATCCGCTTCGCGGGCCCCTAGCCAGGGCTCTGAGTAGGGTGGCCCACTCCGAGCCAGGGGCCCGCTTCGCGGGCCC
>JAOTOM010002401.1:0-97500 GCA_034440615.1 Ashinkailepas kermadecensis
GTGGCCTAACCAGGGAGGTTTTGCGGATTTTCGGATGATTTCAAGGTCTTTGGGGCAATAACGGGGCACAATGAGCAGGTCTTGCTGCAGAAAGACTTAGACGAGCTTGAATGAGCAGGTCTTGCTGCAGAAAAACTTAGACGAGCTTGTGAAGTGGTCCGAAAAATGGCAAATGAAGTTCAATTTTGATAAGTGCAAAGTCATGCATCTAGATAGGCAGCATATGAAGGCTCCATACTTGATGGGGGGCCAAGTACTATCTGTGACTCAGCAGGAGAAGAACTTAGGTGTTATTTTGAACACAAAATTGTGGGCATCAGAACAGACCAAAGAAGCCAGGAAGAAGGCACTAGGAATGCTTGGGGCAATACATAGGAATGTATCATACAAAAGTGAGGAGGTTATCAGGAAGCTTTACTGTGCATATGTCAGGCCACATTTGGAATACTGTGTCCAAGCCTGGTCCCCTAGTTATGAGATAGATTGTTGGCTTTTAGAGAGAGTGCAATAGAGGGCAACAAAAATGGTTAATGGTATAGGCAACCAGGCATATGAGGACATATTGAAGAAATTGAATATGTTTTCACTTAGATATAGAAGGCTGAGAGGAGATCTCAGCGATGTTTTTTAAATTTGTTCATGGTCAGGAACAGGGATATATCAGGGAAATGTTTGAATTTAATAGAAATGATGCAATTAGATGTCATCAATTCAAAATTAAAGTTAATCACAGCAGGACAAGGTTAAGGCAGTCTTTCTTCACCGACAGGGTAGTAGAACACTGGAATCAGCTGCCAGGAACAATTGTCAGTAGCAACACACTGAACATCTTTAAAAACAGCATAGACAATCATTATTTTTCTGTATTCCAGGCAGGGTTGATCAACGGATTTGGTGGGCAACTGGTTCAGTGTCCAGAGTGCAGCCAAGAAGGGTCCTTGTGGCTCATAGTTGCACTGATCATTTATATCTTGATGACTTTATATATATATATATATGTAGACAAACACTTTTACATCGGTCGTGAAATTCACTAGAAAATCACTAATGTAATTTTTTCTTTACTTGCCACGAACAGCGTCATGCCAATTTAAAAAGAACAATATATGGGTACAATATTAACACCGAAGCTTACAAGCGCAAGAGCCTAAGTTACTGCACCGCTTATGCCGGGAGTTATTATGCCTTCGAAGAAGGAATGAACCTAGTAAATTCGTATTGGTGACGTCGTTGACCACAAATTTCACCACGGTGATACAGGTCGTTTAAGTTCAAATTGGAGCTGAATATGCTCGGAAATCTTGCAGTTGCTCCTTCGGTGTTTGCCACCTCCTGGTATGCAGGCCCTACGCAATATCTCAGATACAAGCGTTGTAAAACTACCTATATTTCACCAGCATAAACCATGGTTACAACCAGAACAAACCAGACTCCAGCACAGAATTCCCAACATCATCGTCAACAACGCTTCGCCTCCCTCCAACGTTCTTGTATAAGCGTCACATGAGAAGTGTCGGTGTAACGTGTCGTACAAGGTCTCCTGTCACAACCTTCAGCACACCATCCCACGTCAGTTTTCAGGTGTTGTACGAGGTCTCCTGTCACAACCTTCAGCACACCATCCCACGTCAGTTGTCAGGTGTCGTACGATGTCTCCTGTCACAACCTTCAGCACACCATCCCACGTCAGTTGTCAGGTGTCGTACGAGGTCTCCTGTCATAAACTTCAGCACACCATTCCCACGTCAGTTGTCATGTGCTGAACTGTTCCTCCTCATCCGAAATGAGTGTGCCTTACATGCAAGACCGCACTCCGGTGTGGGTTATCATGTGCCTAAGTTGCACTTGGCAGCAAATGGCCTATCAGAAATCTCACATTTGCAAGGAGGACCCACACTCCAGTGTGGCTTCTCATGTGACTAACTAAGCTGGTCTTGACAGCAAATGCCCTGTCACGTGTATCACACTGGTGATGTTTCTCTCCGGTGTGGAGTCTCCTGTGTGTAATCAAAATACCAGATTGATTAAACGATCTGGAACTTATTTTACACGTGTATGGACGCTGTCCAGTGTGGATTCTTAAATGTACAATCACACTCCTCCTGGCAGTGAACGTCGTGTCGCACATGTCGCACCTGTAAGGTCGCTCTCCGGTGTGGGTTCTCATGTGACTTACTAAGTTGCATTTGTGAGCAAACGATGCGTTACAAGGCCCACATCTGTAGGGGCCGCTCTCCGGTGTGGGTTTTCACATGTCTACCCAAAGTCTTCCTGGTATTAAACGTCCTGTCGCAGTAAAGTGAGTAAGATGGGTACTCATTAGAGGGTAAGATGGGTACTCATTCATTAACAAAAGACAAATAATTTCACATGCATGAACGAAGTTATCTGTGTATTCCACCAAATCACTTAAAATACGAACACAGCACCATGGAGCACCACCGAAATGCAAATCCTTAAAGTAATGTAACAAAATTAATGGGTCCAGACCACCAACCCCAACCGACCCGGTACCTCCAGCCATGATACGATATGCGTCAAACGCGGACATTTCCTGTTCAGGGATTGGCAGTGCAACCAAGCGGGAGTTTTGGGTCGGATATACGTGAAACGAGAAGATAAATTTCAGGAGTTAATTGATGTTCTCAGGACAGCAGTAATTATTTTCCAAGATATTACATTCGCATAGGCAAATTGCCATGCTATCCCCACATAGCATTTCAGTGTTTAATATTCATACAAGGCAGAAACACAAATGAAGGACCAATCTGTGCATATACATGCTCCTGTCCAATGTCAAATTTAGCTTAAAGGAAGGTAAGCGGCAACTCCTCAGGACGAGCCTAATAGACACCGGTTAACCATTTATCCGTCAATGCAGAAACTAGTTCTCTATCCTTGATTTATGTCCCTTCATTGAGAGGTGAAGCCACTGAACATGCAAAGATAATCGTATAACTGCTTTCCAAGCGACGCGAGCGTATATCAAAGGACATATCCTACATCAATCCACTCTCGCATTTGAAGAACAGACTTATCAGCTACAGTACCACATATAGTAGTGAGAGATCGGAACAATTATTTTTCGTTACTTATGGCTCAAAGGTACTTACCCAGGAACAACATTCGTACAGAGCTATTCGCAAGCGTGGTTTCTTGCCGCCTGTAAGTCGGTGGATGGGCACTCATATTGACTTCTCACTCGTATGTGTTGGTGGCATATTTTGGTGGGGGTATGGTGCACGGCAGGGACGAAGTTTCGCCGGGGAGGACGCTGGCATGTTTTCCATTTCTCGTCGCTGGAGATGATTCCTCGCCGCATTCGCCGAGGCTTGTGCAGAGCACGAAAGAGCTTGGGTGATAATTGTAGGAAAGTTCTTATTGGCACGCGAAAGTCTAGCAACCTCTTGTTCGCGATAACTCCAGTCACGAAAGTACCAGTACCTTTTGCTGCCCTGTATTGCACTGCAGCACTCCACAATCACACGAGAACTACAGCCACCGTACAGTACGTTCTCCTTGGAAGGTAAGCCGTGATACTGCCTTTCCTATGAATTTAGAAGTTGAATTTAGTTGGGAAGCGCGCACGCGTAGCAGCGGTCCGCTCGGTAAGAGTATTCAAGCTGGACTGACTGGGCCCGCACGGGCGCTAGTGACTTCGGAAGACCCCCGATCGCGGATTGGTCAAGGGCCGCAGAAGCCACCATGACGTCATATCCAAGTCGACGGCCTTCTAGAAGGGGGAATGGTCTATTTCTAGTGGCGGTGACGATGCGTTACGTTTACGGTACACTTTTACAATCGCAAAGCTTACGGGATTATATCAATTACGGTTACGGGACAGCCAAACGTATAACTTTATGTGAACACAGTTACATCTAGCATCAACGACGGCGGCGGTACGCGCCGGTCGGTTAGAGGTCACGTGGCGGGCGCCTGACTGGCGGGGTGTTAGCCGGAAAAAGGGAGGGGAGGTGCAAAGTCCAACGAACGGCGACCTCGCTGGGGCGGTGGCTGCTGACGTAGGCAACAGACAGGCGACGCCAGTCTCGGAGCCGGGGACTTGTCGCCCCACGAACGAAGTGGGTTGGGGCTGAATTTATGGGATCAAGACGCTCAAAAACTAACTCTCTTACAACACAGCTAGAGGTCCGAAAGGTCGGATCATTTCCCAGATTGATCCTGAGCTTCCACTTAGACATATCACGGCCTTCTACAATCACATACGAATCAACAGACAATTACGAGACGACAACAATTTAATACATGTCAGATGGCATACAGTTTTACGTGGGTTAGTCTAGGAGGTTTGTAAGGGTTATCCGCTCTCTGATCCATGGTAGTAAATAAACAATGTTCCTAATAGCTAAACACAAATACAATTTTTTCGTAAACATTTTGGCGATCACTGTCGCGCGCGCACTGGTATAAGTTCAGTCCGGTTCGGGAAGGGGAAGTAGCTGAGCATGGCCGACCTTGCCATCTACATACTGGATGCCGCCCGGGGTGCGACACTCGACGGGACCGCGTTCACTGGACGGCCCTGCGGCAGTTATCGCATGTCACTCATCGGACTGAGTCACTGGTCAGGGACACGACCCTGCCAACTGCGACGTCTCTCCATATACTTATGGAAGATCACGTTGCGTTCCATGATGTCCAACTGCGAGAGCGGACGGTGATTCATCCATATCACCGCGGTAGCTTCTGGCCTACCACGGGCTAGCTCGGCTGAGTCATCCATATGACCGCCCACTGTACCGGCAGTGGCGGTGCTCGGGGACGGTGCTCGTCAGCACCGCTCCGTGGTGGCGCTCATCAGCGCCCGTAACGGCGACGCTCGCATCCGCAGCGGGGCGCTCAGGTTGCAGCGGTGCCCGGTTCCTCGGCGGCGCCCGTTGGCGCCGGGCCAACGGCCCAGTCGTCGAACTGGCCGTGTATAACGGCCGCTGGTGGGTCGTGTTGCAGACACATCCTGTGTGCCTCTGCACGAGGTGGCCGCAGGTGGTCCACCTGTGGTGTCCTGTGGCAGCCGGCGTGACTGTCTCATCACGTCCGGTCGTCAGCTCAGGTCCATGCTGTCAGCTGCGGTGTCGGCGTGAAGCGTGTCCGATCGACGGTCCTGCGGGAACTGGCGTGACGGACTCGTCACGCCCGAGTGTCAGGTCGTGCTGATGCTGGCTCAGGTCCAGGTCCAGGACGGATGACGATGATGTCTTCACCGAGCGGGAAGGGTTGGATGGTTTTGATTGCATTGTGGGTTCCAGGTACAAAACTCGGTTCAAAGATGCGGAGGCATAGGTCTGGGGTTGGATTTTGACCACAAATGCATGTACTAACAGTTGAGAATATGTCACACAAGACATCAGGGTAGGTAACGTCACAACGTCACTTCAACATCATTACGCCCATATGGGGTCTATCACAAGGTGCTACACGCACCACATCCATCACGTCGGCAATCCGGCCGGTAGGTGGCGTAACTCGTCACCGTTGGTGGCGCCACTGCGTCAACACTACAGTTACCTGTTCACATGAAGGGACTCACTGGTACACTTCGACATCCTATCTACTAGAGCCGTTACGTAAGCATCGATTTAAACATCATCATTTGTAATTTGAACTGCTTCCTCATTGAATCATTTTGCATCTCCACAAGGCTTGCAAAGGCGTTAGTCTTAGGCGTGACGTCGACTCGGTCGACATCAGCTTCGTAATCAGTGAAAGTAGCGGAGTCATCGTGAATTTGAAGTTTGCATGGGGGACGATCCTCGTCAGATGATTCCACCAAAAGTCGTTTTTCAGGGACTGGCCTCACTGGGCTTTCAGTCGAGTCCTGCAAGCGTTTTGCTAATTCTGAAAGCGGAATTTCATCTTCCGATTCGCTAATTGGAGGTTTCGGACGTTTCGCCAATTGCGATTGTGAAGTTTCAGGGTCTGAATCACTGGACACAGGTAAGGGTCGTTTTGAGCGCTCTGCTAATTCTGAGAGGGGTAAATTGTCTTCTGAATCACTCGAAGAGGGAAGTGTTCTTTTGTTTCGTTCCGCTGGTTCCGAAAATGGGGCGTCGTCGTCTGACTCACTGGTCGACGGCAACGGCCTTTTGTTTGTCTGGACTGGTTCAGACAGAGGAATGTCTGTCTCAGTATCACTCGATACCGGTGGGGGCCCAGCTACAGCTGCTGACGGGGTGAGAGGTGATCTCTCTGGTGGGTCAGACTCGACCGGCGGCGGCTGCACCGAGCCAGGCACGGGCTCTGTCAACTCAGCGGTTTCATCATCCTTTGTTCTCTGTGGGCTGCATACATCCATGGGCCAATCCTCACAGGGACTGTAGTCAGGGCCGGCCTCGGCCCGTTTGGCTGACCTAAAAGGCTGCACACGTTCAGGGACAGCACCATCTACCTTTGACGTTTTCTCTAGATACTTTTGGTTCACTGGTTCGTCGTGGTCCTTGGTGGGTTCCCATGCTGTGTTCGGGTCGGCTAGCCGTAGCTTCTGTGCATGCACCAACCGGGTCTTACCGGAGGTCTGATTTCTGATCACATAGTTCACTGGGCTCGTTTGCTTCACAATCCGAAAGTACGGTTTCCACGGCAACGAGAACTTTGACGACGTGCCAGGGTGCACAGTTGTGTCATAATAATACACGGGATCCCCAATTTTGCAATTTCGCGGCTTGGCTTTGCGGTCCGCGTACTCACGGTTACGTTCATGGCTCTCCACAATGTGAGTCTTTACATGGCTGTACGCTTCATGTAAATTTGACAGCATTTTTGGGACATAGTCTTCCCCGTAATATTTCATTTTCGGCTGGAGCAAATTGTCCAAGGGGGAGAATGGTGTCTCTGCCGTACAGTGTGAAGAATGGCGAGATGGTTCTAGAGCTTCCAATGTTAGCTGTCCGATAGGCGGCAAGAGTAGCGGGAATTTTCGTGTCCCAATCATCCTGATTTTTGTTGATTGTTTTTGCCAATAGGTCGTTTTGCCACCTATGGTACCTTTCGCATCTTCCGTTACTTTGTGGCCTATATTCACTGGTGGTGATATGGCGAATATTCAAACAAGTTTCCAGCTCGTCTACAACGGCATTTCTGAATTCTGTTCCTAAGTCCGAAAGTATTACGCGTGGACATGAGTGGCGTGGGATGATTTCTTCCATAAGGATTTTCGCGACAGTATGGGCATCCTTTCGCTTAGTGCAGAAACTTTCCGGCCAAGAAGAAAACAAGTCGATGATCGTGATGACGTAACGGTTACCTTGTTCTGTTTCTGGGTATGGTCCACAAGTGTCAATCGCAATCATTTCAAAGGGATAGTGAGGTACTGGCATCTCCTGCATCGGGGCTGGGGCTGCTTTGGCTTTGCGTCCTGTGCAAGGCACGCAAGCTTTGAGGTAGGCCACTGTGTCTCTCCACATTCCGTTCCAATAATATCTGAATTTAAGCTTTACGTACGTTTTGGTGAGTCCCATGTGTCCTGCAAAGAAACCATCGTGCATCTCCTTCAATACTTCCTGTCTCAGGGATTTTGGCACGCATAGTTGTAAGCCTGGAAATGGTCCACAGCGAGGTCCGTCGCTAATTTTGTAGATCAGTTTGTCCAATTCCATGTAACGCAAAACAATGTCTCGATAATCTGAGTGATTTTTGTCATTCATGATTTTCCGAATATTTGCTATTTCCTCATCGGCACTCTGCAGTTCCGCTATGTTCTCCCATTTCACTAGTACTTCCCTTAAATTTTACTTCTCTGCTCAGGTCTTCCTCTGGTTTTCTGAACTCAGTGTGACGGAGATCACCCATTGGTACATGGTCTGAATCTATGACGTTCACGTCTTGGTCAGTTTCGTGCATTCGACTGAGGTGGTCAGCCACGATATTTTTGCTTCCTTTAATGTATATGATTTCGCAGTCGTGCTCTGAAAGCATGATCGCCCATCTCTGCAACATGGGATTTTTCATTTCTGACAGGTTCAAAAAAGTAAGTGGACGGTGATCGGTCAGAATGGTGAATTTCGATCCAAGCAAATATGGGCGTAATTTTTGCACACACCACACGCACGCATAAGCTTCTTTCTGGACCACTGGCCACTTCCGTTGTGTCTCATTTAATTGTTTCGACAAGTACTGTACTACTCTTTCACCTTCTCCGTGTTCCTGCACTAACACGGCTCCAACTGCTTCCTGGGAGGCATCCGTGTATAATTTGTACTCTTTCGTGATGTCGGGATATGCCAGCACGGGTGCGGTAGCTAATTTTTGTTTCAGTGTTTCAAAAGCAATCTCACACTCGTCTGTCCAATCAAATCGGGCATGTTTCTTTGTGAGGTTTATAAGTGGCGTGGAGATTTTGCTGAAGTTGGGAATGAAGCGACGGTAGTATGAACACATACCGATGAATGAGCGGACTCCCTTGACATTGGTCGGGGCTGCCATATGTTGAATCGCTTCCACTTTCTCGGGGTTTGGCTTGATGCCAGATGCTGACACTAGGTGTCCCAAGTATTGTACTCTTTCCTTCAAGAAGTCACATTTCGACAGTTTTAGTTTCAATTTCGCTTTTCGCAGTCTGCGGAAAACTTCTTCCCGATGGGCCAAATGTTCGTCAAATGTTTTGGAGTAGACGATTATATCATCGATGTAGGCGGTTGCAAACTGGTTTTGAATTCCGGACAGCACTTTGTTCATCAATTCTGCGAACTTGGAGGGTGCATTGCAAATTCCGAATGGCATTTTGCGAAAGTTCCAAAGTCCCATAAAACATGTGAAGGCTGTCTTGGGAATACTCTCCTCGGACATCGGGATTTGCCAATAACCAGCTTTCAGGTCCAAAGACGAAAAGAAGTTCGCACCTCCCAGAGAGGCAAGAATGTCCTCAATTAGCGGAAGTGGGTAGCTATTTTTCTTGGTCACCTTGTTTAGTTTTCTGAAGTCAATCGCGAATCTGTTACCTCCATCCTTTTTGCGAACGATTACGATCGGGGCGGCCCAAGGACTGTCTGAGTCCTCAATGATACCAGCGTCTAACATCACTTTAATTTGTTCCTCTACGTATTTTCGCTGAGAGAATGGGGTTTTGTAAGGAGCTTGTCGGATCGGCGGGTTGTCTCCAGTGTCAATGTCCATTTTGATGACATCAGTCGTTCCAAGATCTGCGTCAGTCTCGGCAAATAAGTCAGTGTTAGCACGTAACAGTTGTTCTAGTCTGTCCTTGTCTGCACCAGTCAGGTGAGCCAGCTTGGCTTGATCAAGCGGGTCAGAGGGAGCGGTTGGCGGTGTCAGTTCAATGTCCTGTGTCATGTCAATCAGGTTTTCCAAGTCAGAATCGTCTATAGTCTCAGCGAATGCAATCACCTGCTCTGGGTGCAAGGATAAATCACGAGTTGTAGTGTTGACAATTCGCACTGGTACGCGTTTGTGTTGGTCAGGCTTCGCTATTATTTCTGCTATGAACAAGCCAGGTTCCTCAGAGATCAGCGGCATGTTATCCAACGAGTGTACATGACAGTTTTGATCTACTAGTTGGACACGGTTGATGAAGGCTGGGCATTCCACGACAGTGTTGGCGGGAATGTGAACTCTTTCCTTGACTCGTACGAGTGAGCTCGTCGGTTCACTGTTTTGTTGTTGTGGTCTGAGAGGAATCATGTTTCCTTCGATGCAGAGGGCTTTCTTCTCAAAGTCTAACTTCGCTCCAAACTTCGTCAAAAATCCATTCCCCAACATGCACTCCTGTTTTAGGTCCTCCACAATTTGAAATTCGAAAGGTTTTCGGAATTTGCTCATCTCCACCATGAAGGTTCCAACTCCAATGTTTTTCAGGCGGTGGCCACTGGCGGATATCAGTGGTATGCAATCTCGTCGGTCATGTGAGAAATTTATAATATTTTTCTCCGCGATTTTATCACATAATTTTTTCGAAATCAACGATATATCGGCTCCCGTGTCCAATAGAGAATAGGCTCTCTGGTCTCCGATGTGAAGCCATGCCATGGGCGTGTTTGCCTTGATGTGAACTTGTTGGACGCGTGCCAACCTTTGTTTACGTTTTTCGGGGTCGCGTTTTTTCTGATATTCTTCCTCATTTTTCTCGGTATTTCCTCCGTCTGAATTTGCTCAGCCCCATCACGGTGGTCAGTCGCGACAGAGCTCATTAGTTTTCCGCCTGGCTAATTGGCTGAGAGCGGCATCTCCTTCCAATGTGATCAATTTTGGCACACCTGATACAGATGGGTCTACCATCGGGAGTCCAGCGGTAAGCTGGGTGCTGGTCGGTGTTGGGTGGTGCTCTCCATACTCTGAGGCCCATAGGAGGTCGTGGCTGGATGCTGTGGTCCATAGTGGGGTCCTGACTGAGGTGGTCCAAATTGCGGTCCTGGCTGAGGTGGTCCATAGCGTGTTCCTGACTGAGGTGGTCCATAGTGCGGTCCTGGCTGATAGTTTCTTGGCGGACGTGGGTAACGTGGGTAGGTGGGATGGAATACCCGTGGTCCAGGCTGGGGCTGGTTCTCCCTGGGTGGCTTCTGAGTTTCTGGCTTGGTTGCCGCTAATTTTTCCACCGATTGGCCTATTGCCCTAATAAGTTTTTCCAGTTTATCTACCTTGTCCTCTCCAGTGTCCGGCTGATTAGAGTCGACTTCCATTGGCTTCTGCCTTTGTACGCCTCTGCATACCTCGATTACTCTGTCTACCTTCTGTTCCTTTACGGCAAACTGGATGGCTTCCTCCAGGGTCCGGAAGTTCTGTCTGTACAGCTTGTTTGCCAATGAGCTACTTTGGACACCTTTGTTGAAAATAGCAATGAGAGTTTCCTGAACCGTGGGATTTTCGACATTTGGGTAAGCTTCCCGTGCCAGTGCGATTAATTTCTCCCCGTAGTTCTGCACAAGCTCATTGCGAAGCTGACGTAGTTTTCGCAATCCCTCCTGAGCGCATTTGTTGTCCGAAAGGTCCGAATACCTTTCCCGCATGAGGCCCCTTTTGATCCTTGTCCCCACTATAAGAATTTCGTGACGACGCCACTGAATTTTGGAGGGGGGAGTGGAGGGGGGGCACTTGCCCCCACAAAGTATATCTTGCTGTATCACCGATAACAAATCCATGCTTCTCCGGTAGTAACTAAAGGGTGTCCTCGTTAGTGACCGCCAGGACATAGTCCTCGGTAGTCACGGTAAACACGTATGTGTGTGTGTGTGTAGATGCGTGTGAGAACCACTTCCTATGATTTTGTACCCTACCCGGTGTCTGCTCGTGATAAAAATTACGTGTTGTCGCCAGTGTACTGCATTACACCACTGTAGTGGTGTAATGCATCTATCTTTTCCACCAGCATCACTTACTAGGCAAAGGTGAATGCTGAGTCTGATGCTCTTATCAATGTACTGAGTCACGGTCGACACAGAACAACCAACGAACAACTGGACGTGGTACGACAATTCATAAGTCTATGAAGACAATCATCGACTTAGCTCGCATGTCATACCACGGATTGAAAACAAGTTAACATGCAAGCCAATAACGAAGGGTATTTTCTCCATGTAATAATACAACAATAAACGTAGGATGGCCGTTATTTCCAATAATGCATGTAAGACTCAGAGCCAGCGAGCGAGAGCGGCTAAAGGCTATGAAAGGTTCTGCCGAAAATCAATGAGATTTCACGAAATAGCTTTACCAACCCGATAAATGCCGTGCCTCTTTGCAATGAGCAGTCTTCAATCACATATCTTTGACATTCTTAGCAACAATTTGATTAACAGTGCAGTAGTATTCACACATTTTGTATCACGCGGTTACTCCCTGGCAATAGAAACTCAGGCAGTCCATGCCAGCTTTGCGTATTATGAAACGGTGCTGGGAAAGTAATTTTGATGTCGAGTTCGGAAAAAAATGCTTTGCACGAAACCGAACGTCGAGTGCAAAGCATTTCTTAGAACGAAACGGCAAAAATTCCGCCTCCAGCACAAGTTTAGTAAGGTATTTCTCATACCGACCATTGAATAACTTCGATGGGGGCGACTTTGCACTGCACTGCTTCAGGCTCTTAATTAATAAATTGTGAAAGATGCAAATAGCATACGGGAATGAATGAGATATCGCGATATGTAACTAAGTATGTAATATAATTGAAACGTCTTACTGGAGGATGCCGAGCCAGAGTGTAAAATATCATTTATTTCGACCCTCTTTTCTGCACCTTAGAATAGACCATTTAACACACAATGGAGTTTTGACGGTATGACAAATGCAATATCGTACATTTCAACTGGATTATACGACCAATGTATCTGACAGATGATGGTCCACCAGATACATACCATTTGTTGGCAATACCTTCCTTGACCTTACCGTAGTTCTAAGGCCTCGGGCTGACCTGCTGAGTGAAAGGATTCAAAGCTGCAGCGGATTCGCTTTTCATCCTAATGGTTAGTTTCGCCATGCGGTAAAATAATTTACCCCCTGCAATACACAAACATCAGCTAAGACGTATGTGGTTTACTATATTTTAAGCCATGAGTTATTTAATTATTATATTCAAACCACTCGCCTTCCGCTCATAGTTAAAATAAAATGCTCCAATCCCGATTAGTTTAATAATTGTAACCCATGCTGGCTTTCACATGCATTTTATGTGCGTTCTAGCTTAACCCCGTCTTTCCGGTCAGACCCTCACATCCCGTCTCGGTGGGTCCTTGCAAACCACCCTCTAATTTCCAAACTAAGCGTTGCACGAACACGAACGTAGTGTCATCGGAAAGTGCTCAACGAGTAGGTTCCGAATTCACCCCGAAATGGCTCTGGGGAGATTATCTTGGGGATATGTTTATAACAAAAATTATTTGGAGTAAAAAAATGATGGTGAAATCTACCATTGCCCTAATTTTTTTTTGTCGCACTCAAAATCAACCTATTATTTTTATTTTCCGAAATTTTGAGCTTTTAATTTCCTTAAATTGTATTTTCCTAATGGATCTAGCAGACCGCGAAACGTTGTTGTAAGTCATCTTACCCCATTTAAAATGCTTAATTTAACCAGAAGCATTGATTGTATTCATAATGGGAAAATATGCAAAACGAATACGTCGTCAAAAACGAAAAAAATATTAAAATAATCTGGTGCGTTTTGGTGGATCCCTAAAGATAAATAGACGCTGAAAGCTTCAATCAAACATCTTTATGCATTAACACGCGCACGTCCGGGGGGGCAGATATCTGCCCTCCTGCGATTTTTCCTAATTTGCAGCCATACTAATCGGGTTAGCAAGGCCAAACCTCGTATGGCTGTTCATTAGTCTTTTCCGCATATCCTCAGAAATGTTTGACCCTGGGTCATCTCAAGTCAGGTCACCAGGTCAGGCGAAGTGACCCAACATCCCTCGGAGTCTAGGTGGCATCACTTCCACAATAATTGGGCGATTTATTTCAAACTTATAACACGTCATGATCTCATCAGGGACTATAATATATATCTCGTTTTTTTCGTAGCATTTACCTGAGGTCAGGTCGCGGCCATGGATTCCCCATTATAGGCCTATGGTAAAATAGACAAATGTTTCCTGGTTACATATTTGCTCTCGGAATGACCTCACAACGGTTATGGCGTGTAGTTGGAAGCTATTCTCAATGTTGCCGCTGATATTTTTGCTCAGTGACCTCACCAAGGTCATCTGAGGTCACCTGAGGTAACTAGCACATTTCTGCGCATTATATCGCACTGCATTGAGCTAGAAGGCTGCGATTACCGTCATTTTGCTTGTTTCGCCAAGACGTGTCGATTGATACATTACATGACCTCCCTAGGCTACCTCAGGACCTTGACCTGAGGTCATAGTTTCGGAGTTGACCTGACCTTAAATCACACAGCTTATTGTCGATAGCACATTTCAAGGGCTGTCGAATAGCATTGGCCGTTTGTTTCTATCTGCTACAGGTCCTGATATATGTATCAATATCGGAGGTTCCCACCCGATCTGGTCGAATTCGACCTATGATCACCCAGTGACCTAAATATTGACCTGAGCGAAAAATGACCGAAATACTTTCGATAGAGCTTGTCACCAGCTATCCAACGGCGTTTTCCGTTTGTTGCTACCTAGCATAGTTCTGGAGATCTTAGGGGGGGCAGACATCTGCCCCTCCCCGAACATGCGAAGTTGGCGCGGATCGCCGGACGTGCGAATGTGTAAAGCGTGATGACTAGTTCAACTTTTTTGGAGGTTGACCTTGAATAACTTGTTGACTGTAGAAGACCTGACCTCAACATTTTGCAAACGCAGTCGGCTGTTGACTACCTCCGCCGATCGCAACAGTGGTAAAGGCCATGCGGCGAAGCTTGTGTACGCCATTACTGTTATACTATTCCATTTTTGTCAAATTTTCTCCAAAGGCGTTTTTGCTATCTTTATCTTGATATTTAACAATACTTTACAGCAGTCACCACTCACAGAAAAAAATCGACATTTTTGTCAAGGTCATCTGTTCCACCGTACTTACAAACAAAACTATTTACACCAGTCAGGTTTTATCTTCAATATATTTACAATTGGAGTGCTCAATTTAGTGTTCTTGAATATTAAAATGAGTTTTAAAACCAAATCAAGTTACCGAAACAGAAAACATTTGCTTTCGTTACGGTCATGTTTCTAAACGAACCAAAAACACACCTAAAATACCGAACTAGGAAGAGTGTTGTACACTGATCCGGATTCATCTGTACGTATTTTCTTTTGTAACGATAACATTAGCGTGTTACTGCAATGGTCTCTGCCACGGCTTGTAATCAAGATGACCGGAGATGGACCTTTATTGCATTCTTCTGGGTACAGCTAGTTCCAAGATAACCGAAGTGCATAACCACAGTCGGCCACCGATCACAACCCTCTGCACGATCACAGTCGGCCACCGCTCACAACACTCCCCCGAAAAAAGTCCTGTCCCCGGCCCAGTGTCCCCTGACTAGCCCCGGGCGAGGTCACGCGACGGCCGTCCGCCAATCAGGATCCAGCACGTCGATCCACTGCAGCTCAGCCAATATTCGAGAGGCCCGTCATCGCCGCCATGACCGATGAATCTTCAGCAAACGTATTTTAAGTACCTGACAAGGGTACTTAAAGAACTAACTACGATAAAAAAGCACAACTTGTGTAAAAGTAATACAAATATGTTATTTAAATCGCGCACGATTATTTCATTACCGTAAATGAGGTTTTGTACCACGTCTGCGCGCCAATTCGATTGGGTTGAAGCCATTTTTAATCAACCGTACTTTGTGATTGCGTACGTCTTGTTGTATAGTCGGGTTAATCGGCAACAAAACGGTAGGTGTCTACCGAGTGAACTTGTGTGTATATTTTGTTTGTAGAGACAGGAAGCATTGCGTAATTACACACTTTATAAAATTGGCAGGTGCTATTCCTCTGACAGGGATACCTTTCGTTTACTGACAAATCTGCTGAGTGGATGTGCACTCGAGCCCCTCTGAAGAGGCGCCACTTTCCATGAAGGGCTACATGCCTCCAGTGCTCCTGTATCCGCCCCTGATGAGTAGAGGTATGTAGGTAGGGAGGTATCTAGGTACCCACAATGAGTGATGATGATTATACTTTGAGTGGACAATTAATTAGGGGAGGAGGGGGGTATCCGAACACTTAAGACATCGAATGACTCTACCACCGCTTCTATATGACCGAACCAGTAATTGTGCGGTGTTTACAGAGTGTAAAAATGAACAGGCTATCCATATTTATACAGGTTCTTTCGATGGAAGTCCACTCACAAAGATCAGCATTAGAACAGACAATTAGTTTGTGGTGGTGCACAAAGTTGCATTCTGAACAGGAAAATGTGTGTTTGCGTGATTACGAACACTAGCTGTGTTCTTTCCCGAACACTAATAAACCGAGCATATCTCCAATAGAAATATATTATGTCATAATAAAGTTCATTTTTAGATTCTCTTCTTGCAACTTGTGGTAGCCATTTCTACACTACAGTCAGTAATTGTCATGCGAAATTCACAATTTGTTGATGAATCTTTAAGTATTTCCAAGATTTTTGAAATGCTAATTGCTGAAAAAAGACAATCATGAACGACATTGGTTGAGCGGTCAAGCATATCCATTTTATGCAGCTTTCAAAAGTAAAAATTTGCAAAAGCAATAAAGTAGAAAAATAGTTGTATTAACACTTGCACGTCCGGCGGTCCGCGCCAACTTCGCATGTCCGGGGGCGCAGATGTCTGCCCCCTAAGATCTCGAGAACTATGCTAGGTAGCGAAAAACAGAAAACGGCTTTGGATAGCTGGTGACAAGCTCTATCGAAAGCATTTCGGTCATTTTCTCGCTCAGGTCAATATTTAGGTCGCTGGGTCATCATATGTCAAATTCGACCAGATCGGGTGGGACCCTCAGATATTGTCACATATCTCAGGACCTATAACAGATAGAAACAAACTGCGAATGCTTATTCGACAGCCCTTGAAATGTGCTATCGACATACGCTGTGTAATTTAAGGTCAGGTCAACAGATGGGTCACCGAAACAATGACCTCAGGTCATGGTCATGGAGTAGAGTAGGGAGGTCATGTAATATATCAATCGACACGTCTTGGCGATACAAGCACAATGACGGTAATTTCAGCCTTCTAGCTCAATGCATTGCGATATAATGCGCAGAAATGTGCTAGTGATTTCAGGTGACCTCAGCTGACCTTGGTGGGGCCACTGAGCAAAAATGTCAGCGATAGCATTGCGAATAGTTTCCAACTACACGCCATAACGGTTGGAGGTCATTCCGAGAGCAAATATGTAACCAGGAATCATTTGTATATTTTTCCATAGGCCTATAATGGGTAAGCCATGGCCACGACCTGACCTCAGGTCAACGCTACGAAAAACCGTGATATGCATATTATAGACCCTGATAAGATCATGACGTGATATAAGTTTGAAATCAATCGCCCAATTATTGTGGGAGTGATGCCACCTAGAACTCGGAGGGACATTAGGTCACTTCGCCTGATCTGGTGACCTGACTTGAGATGACCTAGGGTCAAAAATTTCTGAGGATATGTGGAAAAGACCATTGAGCAGCCATGCGAGGTTTGGCCTTGCTAACCCGATTAGTATGGCGGCAAAGGAGGAAAAACCGCAGGGGGGCAGATATCTGCCCCCCGGACGTGCGCGGGTCAAGATCATAAAGCCATGAAGTGTTATAAAGGATTAAGAAGAGCCACAAGAGCCCATTGTGTTAAGCCCATAAAGGACATACGACAAGATGAAAAAGGGCACTGACACATCCCATTCAAAGCAATGTATGTCATGTTCTTCAATTTCGTTGAATGATAATGCAATGAAAAAATCAACATCTGTCAAAGTCCAATTATTTATCCATCGTTGGGCTTTTGTAGTTCACAGAGAAGTATAAAAGCAATCACCTCTTAAAATGCATGGCTTCAAACTTCATTCACAATCCAAAGAAAACCCCCAATTGAAGACCTGTACAAGGCTTGATTCATTTATCTTAACAAATTTGTAACGCACAACACACCATATGCAAAATTTTCAATATTCTGCTATTAGAATAACAATTCAAAATCAATATGTCTAAATTTTCAAACTACACATTACTACAAAACCTATTTAATGCTCAGATTTTCCATCCTACAACTGGTGCTTGCGCCGTTTTGGTCTTCATATTACAATCATTGATATTATGCAGATTTTGTGTTAGCTGTAATCTACCAAGCATACAAACTCAAGTAGTAAGAACCAGTAAGGACCAGGAATGCATTGACAGGAAGACAAATCTTGAAACAGCATCATGCATTGATGAAATTAAGGACAACCAAACCCTCACCACCATCATTAGTTCCTTTTAGTCAGTGCTAGACGATGGCCCCTGGCCGAAAGGTTTGTGAGTAATGTGGCCAAGGTACACCCTTTAGTGCCTTTTGATGTCAACTCAGCACCTCCTGGTATATTGAAGGTCGTATGCTTTATTTACACGCACTGTACTTAGGTGTTGTTTTATTTGTTAAAAAAAATATTTAGGGGGGGGGGGGGAAGTGCTACAGGATTGATGCAGGTATAAGATGTGGCTTCGCGCACCGGAGGGTGCTGAATCTGTCCACCTCTCCTGTTTTTCTTTGAAGTTATCTCATAAACGCATAGCGATGTTGTAAAGCAATCGTGTGACTTCGTCAGCAATCGATAAGCGCATCCTATGCAACACAGAATCGAAATCCGTTGGTAAATATAGGAACTGCAGTGGTGGCAAATCGACCGACCGGGCGGCGAACGGCGAGCGTTCAAGGTCACAAATGCTTCATCGGTGCGGTGGAGTGGCGGTGTGGTAAGGCAGCTGATCGCGACCTCATTGATTCCGAAGGCCTTGTGTCATGAAATTCGTACTTAAGCGAGTTCACCACATCCGTAATCTACAATCCAAATTTTGTGCTTATAGCTTCAGTAGTTTCAGAAATCTTAGAGTCAGGGGGCGAATCCCCCTCCTCCTCTGTTATGTGAGAGTTCCTCCAGAGCACGTGTCAATTGACCCTGTCCTCAATGATGTTTGCATGTTAGATTTAGGCCACTTAATCTTCTGTAGGATGAAGTTGCAATATATGTGTTTGCTCAAGGTAAATACAAAATACAACCGCACGTATAGAGGACCAGGTTATCACTTACTGGGTAGAAATTTATCCGAATCAAGTGAAAGCTCGAAGTAAGAACAGCGAATGCAATTTTTGAACCATTCCGTTCTGTCTGTGCGCAATCGTTCACCAGCCACGTTTCCTCCGGTGCTCATATATCAACGAGCAAAGCTACTTTACAATCTACGAGCTCATCCACATACAAGTGTGATGGCGAGCTGTTAATATATTAGCAATATTAATATTTGTAGGCAAGACACACAGAAGCACATCCAGATCGGGAATCAGAGCTCCGGTCGTCCAACATGTATTGCACAGACTGAGACAGCGGAGACTTGGGGAATTCAATATACCTATACATGTATACATATACAATACATGCACATATACATGTATATGCATATGCATGTATACATATACATATACATGTATATGTATACAATATATGTACATATACATGTATACATATACAATACATGTACATATACATGTATACATATACAATATATGTACATATACATGTATACATATACAATACATGTACATATACATGTATACATATACAATACATGTATGCATATACAATACATGTACATGCATGTACATATACATGTATACATATACTACATGTACATATACATTATATATATATATTATTATATTTTATTTATATATTATATATATATATTATATATATATATATATATATATATATATATATATAATATACATATATATATATATATATATATATATATATATATATATATATACATACATGTATACATATACAATACATGTATACATGTACAATACACGTATATATACATGTACATATATATGTATAAATATACAGTACATGGACATATACAGGTATACATATACAATACATGTATACATATACAATGTATACATGCAAATGTATACATATACATGCATACATATACATGTATACGTGTATACATATACATGTATACACATACATGCATACACATACATGTATACACATACATGTATACATATACATGTATACATATACATGTATACATATACATGTATACATATACATGTATACATATACATGTATACATATACATGTATACATATACATGTATACATATACATGTATACATATACATGTATACATATACATGTATACATATACATGTACACCTATACATGTATACATATACATGTATACATATACATATACATGTATACATATACATGTATACATATACATGTATACACATACATGTATACATATACATGTATACATATACATGTATACATATACATGTATACATATACATGTATACATATACATGTATACATATACATGTATACATATACATGTATACATATACATGTATACATATACATATATACATATACATGTATACATATACATGTATACATATACATGTATACATATACATTATACATATACATGTATACATATACATGTATACATATACATGTATACATATACATGTATACATATACATGCATACATATACATGTATACATATACATGTATACATATACATGTATACATATACATGTATGCATAACATGTATCATATACATGTATACATATACATGTATACATATACATGTATGCATAATACATGATATACATGTATATATACATGTATACATATACATGTATACATATATATACATATACATGTATACATATACATGTATACATATACATGTATACATATACATGTATACATATACATGTATACATATACATACATATACATGTATACATATACATGTATACATATACATGTATACATATACATGTATACATATACATGTATACATATACATGTATACATATACATGTATACATATACATGTATACATATACATGTATACATATACATGTATACATATACATGTATACATATACATGTATACATATACATGTATACATATACATGTATACATATACATGTATACATATACATGTATACATATACATGTATACATATACATGTATACATATACATGTATACATATACATGTATACATATACATGTATACATATACATGTATACATATACATGTATACATATACATGTATACATATACATGTATACATATACATGTATACATATACATGTATACATATACATGTATACATATACATGTATACATATACATGTATACATATACATGTATACATATACATGTATACATATACATGTATACATATACATGTATACATATACATGTATACATATACATGTATACATATACATGTATACATATACATGTATACATATACATGTATACATGTACATGTATACATATACATGTATACATATACATGTACACCTATACATGTATACATATACATGTATACATATACATATACATGTATACATATACATGTATACATATACATGTATACACATACATGTATACATATACATGTATACATATACATGTATACATATACATGTATACATATACATGTATACATATACATGTATACATATACATGTATACATATACATGTATACATATACATGTATACATATGCATGTATGCATATACATGTATACATATACATGTATACATATACATGTATACATATACATGTATACATATACATGTATACATATACATGTATACATATACATGTATACATATACATGTATACATATACATGTATACATATACATGTATGCATATACAATATACATGCATAATGTGAAGTTCATGTGTAATGTGTTCTTTCTTTATGTGAATAGAATGGCAATATATAATTCTGATCAAGTGCAGTTGCCAGGTAAATCTACCTAACGCGTCTTCACGTCAGTTCATCTAGCAACAAAACCACCTGAAACGAGGCAGAGTTCAAGATATCCTCAAAATCCAAGCAAGCAGGACCAAATGTGTTTTACCATTTGCATCACTGCGTTCGTTCGCAACATGCACTCACTTTCTCTCAACAGCCAGTGTAAGCGCGTGAGGTGAACGCGGCGTGGGAAACGTTTGTGAACGAATGCGTGCCAGGTATGGCTATACCTGGCAATCTAAACCAAATCAGGCCCTTTCTGACCTTCACATTCTAGTGACTTGTCATGAGAATGTGAAGGTGTGATGGCTGTTGCAAAATTCCCTGATGAAGAAAATTATACCACGAATCTGCCTTTAATAATTTAAGGGAACATAACACACAACTCAGGAGTATTTGGGAACGCTACCGTCATTTGCCATCTGCCGCGGTCCACCACCAACATCCAGACTACGACACCAAGATGTACAAATGCATGTGTGTGACCACATGCCTCCTTGTAGCCGATCACATTACATCCATGTACCTCGACCCCGTTACCAGTACCAGTGCCCTACTAGTAAGCGTATGCATGAGGTGGAATGAAGCAGCCGTCGTGAGCGATGTAAAAGGGGTCTCATAGCGTTTCTAAACTCAAGTAGCAGAACAAATGTCGATATGGAATTGTGCCCCTCGTCATCTACGTCAAATGAAAACTTTTCAGATGAACACTTGGTGCCTGTATTATTGCAGACACACACCTGCTACGTGGGCTATCAATATTAAAGTCGTACTGAGGGTGCGAGACTGCACAACTGTCTGGGAAAGAAGCCGGTACACATGGGCATGGGAAAAAGCAATGCTGGGAACAAAACCTGGCCACATGCGAGCAAGCGTTGTTTCTACGAACGAGAAGGTCGGAAAAACAGCAGGTGAGTACAATACAATGCATCAAATATGCACTACTCTCTGTCTGGTTATCTGACTCGCTGATATCATGGAATTAAGATGGTTCTAATTTAACGTCTACTAAATGCGTAATACTTTGTTGCTTCTGTACTAGTTTGCGGTTCTCTGTAGCTGTTCTAAGAAGAACCTGTCGATTTTTGATGTCTCTCCGTTTTATATGCTCTATATGCCTTATATGGTTAAATACGTATGCGTCGCCACTCCCCAAGTAGGTACGTACCTGCGAAATAGCTAAAGTAGTCGTTATAGTACAAGTCACGGATAATATAAAAGTAGGTTTTTTGCCACGCATGTAGCCCAAAAAAATATTATAAAATAATTATTTCCCATTATGAAGATTGGCCATCGGGTGAAGAGTCGTACACTGCGTTTGTAGCCCCGGGAAAGGACGGGGATGTGCAACAAAGGCATTTTCAAAACTCAATATTTTAACGTTTCGCAGCGCCGCGGCCCTGTCAGCGCCAGGGGGGGATTAAGAATTTGTTAGGGGGGCCTTTTTTGAGGGTAGGGTCGCCCAGTTCTTCGGAGTGGCGCTACTGCGAATGTACTTCGAGGCAGGGGCGGATACAGGGATGGCACTGAAGGCATGTGCCGACATGAAAACTTGCGCTCCTCCGACAGGGAAAACAACTCCACTCCGAGAAAGCTCGAGTGCATTCCCACGATTTGTTTTGCAGCCAGAGGCGTTCATCTCAGAGAAGAAGGCACCCTTTCAGCGTGCTCCAGTGCATCCTCTTCGAATTATTCAGTGCTTGAGTGAACCCCCTTGAATTTTCAGCAAGAGGCCCACCCTGGAAGGCAAAGGCACCCCCCTGGGAAGTCCCGAGTGCACCTCACTCCTCAAATTCTTAAGCTAGAGGCCTTCCTCCATAGACAAATTTTGCCTCATGACAATTTCTGAACCTTCTCTTGCCTGGAAGGGTGTATTTTCCTTCCGAGGACAGCCTCTGGCCGAAATAAAAATTGAGGGTGTTCATTCGAGCACACTGAATAGGCGCCTTATTCTCTCGGTGAGATGCTTCGGACTAAAACAAATTTTAGGGGTTTCACTCGAGTCTTCTAGGGTGGGCGACATTTCCCTACCGGAGGAGCGGCCACCTTCCATGGGAGAGAGGCACATGTCCCCAGCTCCCTCCTCCTGTCCCTGACTCCTGCTTCTGCAAGCCAGCAGCTGGCCGCGTTCAGGCTATCACAGTGGTCTCGTTTCTCTGGAGAAGACAGACCTCTAGCCCACGCAGACGGACTGTGTGTTTCGGGAGGCTGGAATCCAAGAAAACATCACCAAGTTCGACATGCTGGGGTCAAGCCTTTCTGTGTCTATTACCACGCAGATGCGGATATTATCACGGCCCAGACGCCCAGTTTCGTGGCCCTTATTGACGCCCTGATGCGTAGGGTGTCGCAATCACGAGAGGCCCTGCTGGAAACCATATTGCCCTGCTAGAAGCTCGGAGACCAGAAGCCGTTCTAGCTGCTCCTGTGAATGCACTCCGAACTGGGTATAGCAGATGCCCCACACTTCCTTGAGCGTAGAATAGAACGCTTCCTTGAGCGTAGAATAGAACGCTTCCTTGAGTAAGACTATTACTTCAACGGATGCCGCAGGCAGCTTGAACAGCATTGTCGCTGCTGTCAGGGGAAGCTCCTATAGACCAACTTGCCACCGCAGCTGACAGATTCTTGGAAGCCTCGGCTTCAGGCCTGGTGTCAGCAATGGCGGCAGGATGCTCAGCAGAGCATACGGTGCCAGTCGTCGCAGTGTCTCCGGACACCAGTACGCTGGCCACACTACAGGGTATAGTAGCGACGTTAACGGTGGCAGTCATTGGCCTGGAAACCGTCCAGAGTGACAGGTCACCAGAGTGAACGGGCGGACGTCAATAGTTCCAGGGCCATCGACGGGGCCATCGGTGGAACCATCGGCGAGGCCATCGGTGGGGCTATCGGCGGGTCATCGGGGGCACAATCGTTGGGACCATCGGCGGGGCCATCAGTGCTCCCGCTCCTATTGCAGCCCGCAGTTGTATGCTTTCTGTTGCATGCCCGTTTCCACATATAAACATCGTAAAACACGTTTTCCTAGCTTCAAACATGTCGGTACACCAAAACAAGCTTGTCGCTTTTCATTCTCCAAGTTGTATTTTTTCAACTCCACCCTACTAAGCATTCATATGTAGTGTACAGTGGACAATGTACAAGTACGTATCTTTACACAGGGAGGTCCCATGGTTCTTCATGTGTTGTGTATCAAATAATTAAGGTGTACACATTTTATCCAGGATCCTAAACAATTTCTTCCGTCATGTCCAAATTAATTGTCCATTCAAAATCCAGCACATTTAATTTTCCAGAAACATATAAAGTGCCAAAAAGAAGACCGATATTTTCGGCTTATCTGTCTTATCTTATGTGTCAATATTTCAACAGCTGAAAGCAATTGCAAAACTACCTCAACTGAAAAATCACCAATTTGGCGAGAGTGCTAGTGAAAGCAGGTGCCTGTACGCGGTCGTAATTGATGGTAGTGACCACCAGCCAAGAGAACATGAACAGATGATCCGTGCCTTTCCATCTCTTATGCCGATTTCGGAGTATTGAACCCTCTCGGTAGTGATATAATATTTTACTTTGTTAGTCGCGGTACGTGAAGCTGTATGGATGGCACTGGGGACCAATTTTGTTCTTTTTTTCTGTTGCATGAAGTTATTCAACGAATTCTATGGATTTTTTTCAACGCTAATTTCAAATCTGAAATCGGTTTTCCTCTCATGCTCTAGTTTTCATGCAATTTGAACCTTGTGATTTTCGCAAAACAGAAAGCCCATTGCTATTTACACTAGGAATAGCTTGAGAACTAGGCTTAGCTCTACCCTACCCTAACCTAGCTTAACCTTATAATAATTATGCCATTTTTTTACCAACAGATCTCTATCTTGCTATATCTATTTCTATCTTATCTTTATCTGCACTCTTAATTTTGGATTCTAGATATTTACTTGATTTACAAAACATCGTTTGTGAGGCGTGCCTATAAAGCCTATTTTGAAGTTCCCTTAGCGACCAAGACAAGAAACGGACACCTCTTATTGTGTGTCATAATTGTCAGGAAATGCTTCGTGACTGGACAAAAGGAAAACGAAAGGGTCTGCCTTTTGGAGTTCCCATGGTTTGGCGAGAACCCAAAGACCACACAACTGACTGCTATTTTCGCCTGGTCAACACGAAGGGTGTCGGCAAGAAAAGCCGGCATAAGATCTCCTATCCCAGTATTCCCTCAGCAATTCGACGTACTCCGCACTCTGGTGAACTCTCGGTTCCAGTTTTGAATTGTTTTACTACATCTGAAGATGAAGGCAGTGAACATGATCAGGAAGGTGACAAGGGTTGTGATAACGAGCTTCAAAAATGGTTTCGGAATCAGAAGCCTCCACATCTGATAACAAACAGTCATCAGCTCCTCAGCAGTTTAGCCAACCAGAATTGAATGACTTGGTGCTTGATTTGGGGCTCTCCAAGAAAGCAGCTGATGTATTAACCTCCTCGCTGCAATACAAAAAAAAACCTACTTGACCGATCTGCAAATGTTTCATATTTCCGAAAGCGGGACCAGATTGTTGTTGACTTTTTTTTCACAAGACAAGCAGTTTGCTCACTGCCACGATATCGCAGGTCTTCTCAGGCAATTAGGTGTTACTTCGTATAGTGCAACATACTTGCGATTATTTCTTGTTGGCTCTAAGCACAGCCTCAGGTGTGTTCCCCTGCACAATGACAATGTTTATGGAGCGGTTCCAGTTGGTGCATTTGCGAGAACAACATGATGACATGAAAATTGTCATTGACTTACTCAAATATCACGAGCTCAACTGGATCAGTTGTGTAGAGTAGTCTCCTCGTAGGCCAGTGATGTCGTCTAGGAGGACCGAGCGCCGCGATAACCAGTTCCAAAATACTGCGTTGACTTTGCAGTATACTTGTGCAATTAAAAGAAGCGGTCGTGATAGTTCGACTTCAGTCAACAGCTCGCGCAAGAGTGCGAATACAGAGTTCAATATATAATATTTAAGAAGGACATACCGCTTAGCTGAAATTACAAGTGCCGACAGACAATTTAGACACGCGACTACCGGAGCAACCGACCGCGACCCGACGTACAAGAGCGTTCAAACAGTTCTCCTCGTCTCGATCCAGACTGCCGACCGGGAACCCGCCATCTGTGGCGGGCCCAGCCCACGGAGATTGGCCGTTGGTAATCTCCATAATGACGCGCGGCGGCCGCCGGCTACTTGCGGATCGTCTGAGCTCACACCTTCGCACAGTATGGCCGACGGGGTTAGTAGTCACAGACAGGGGCGTACACCTATATTGCATAGCTTATCTACAACGGAAGCCGGGCCGCCGCTGGACGGCGCCTATCGTCTCAGGTGACGCCGACAGCTGACAACATCTGATAATATCACATCCCAGCAGCCGGCAGTGGCTGGACGGCGCCTATCGCTTCAGGTGACGCCGACAGCTGACAACATCTGATAATATCACATCCCAGCAGCCGGGCCGCCGCTGGACGGCGCCTATCGCTTCAGGTGACGCCGACAGCTCACAACATCTGATAATATCACATCCCAGCAACCGGCAGTGGCTGGACGGCGCCTATCGCTTCAGGTGACGCCGACAGCTGACAACATCTGGTAATATCACATCTGAACAGCCGGCAGTGGCTGGGTTACGGAGCGGCGTTACTAATTACATAATTTTCGAACTATGGCGGCCAAGCGGTATATTTACATCAAACTACGTTACATTTGTGTGGACCTGAAAATGGTCAACTTGCTCCTTGGTCAACAGAAAGGCTTCACGAAATTTCCATGCTTTCTCTGCATGTGGGACAGCCGAGCTCGAGAGAAACACTGGACCCAGGAATGGCCCGTCCGTGAAGCTCTGGAAGCAGGCACGCGAAACATTGTGAATGACCCAATCGACAGCTGAGAGAAGATCATTTCCCCCACTCCATACCAAACTCGGCTTGATGAAACATTTCGTGAAGGCATTGCGTATAGTGTTGGTGAATGTTTTCAACATGTAGTTTCTGCTTTTCCTGTGTTGTGTTTCGAGTAGATCAAAGCAGGTGTGTTCGCTGGACCACAAGTTCGTGCCCTTGCACGTGATGAGGAATTTTTCAGGAAGATGAATGACAACGATAATGCAGCATGGCTGTCTTTCGTGACAGTTATACAAAACTTTCTTAGTAGCAAAAATTCAGATAACTATGAAGTTCTGGTTTCTAGAATGCTGTTCGCTTTTCGCGATCTTGGGTGCAACATAAGTGCCAAACTCCATTTCCTGAATAATCACCTAGACCAATTCACCGAAAACCTTTGGGCTGTTAGTGATGAGCAGGGAGAGCGCTTCCATCAAGATCTCAGGACGGTGGAAGAGCGATATCAAGGGCAATGTGTCAAGCATATGATGGGAGACTACTGGTGGAGCATCAAATGAGATTGCAGTGAGGATGTCTGATGAATAGGACCTATTTGAACTTTGTATTCCATTCTTATTAATTGTTCTGAATCACCTATCATGTGTATGCCGAAATATATGTTAATTGATACATGCTTTTGATTTTTAAACTTTAATGCATATTGTGGTGCACCTATGCGAAAAATAAAAATGTTGAATTGCCAAACAAAATTAGAGCTTGCAAAGAAAACCTAACTTACGAATTGAACTCAGCACACTCAAATTAGGTGAGAAAACGTGCTGGTATCAATGCAACAAAAACTTTGTTCCCCAGTGAGTCAGTCATTATTGGGCGTTTGATTGATTACCTGCATCTACTATTGTCTTCGGGTATAGATGTGTTTGCTGATGGAGTATCGAAAAGGGTCCGTGGAAAGTTGCTGTTTGCCTGTGGTGACAATTTGGCTGTTTACTCGTTGGGAGGATTTGTTGAGAACAAAAAATCCGCGTCTAAAAGCCATTTAACTTCTGGCAATTAGCAAAGCAAGTTCCTTTTGAATTTTCGTCCATCCGACATTTTGTCCATTAGACTTACCACTTCGACTTTTAGCCCGTCTGACTTTTTTCCATTTTACTTTTATCCCTTCCACTTTTCTCCTTCGACTTTTTGAGCTTTCCAATTTTTGGCTGTTCGACTTTTATCACTTTAGCTTTTATTCATTCTACATTTATCCCGTTAGACTATTCTCCATTCGACTTATTTTCCTTCGACTTTTTGTCTTTTCATTTTTGTCCTGGAACCGCCAAGGAAGTCTGAGCAGCGGGAAAAAATTTCACGTTCATGCGGGAAACCGTTCTAGAGCTACCGCGGGGAAATAGCTTTGGGGTGACATATCCCCACCGCTAAAGCCCACAGGTGCGTGAGCTGGGTTAAAAGTGAAAAGTAGCCCTGACATAACACATTTTCGTACATTTGATTTGCTAATGATCGTGTTATTCCTGTTTCAGTTGAAGCACTGACTCACCTGGAGCATCTCCTCTGCGGGAAACGGACAGTTTTGATAACGGAGGCACTAGCGGGGAAAATATGCATCATTAACACGCACCCTGGAGGACCTCTGAAAATTACGTGCACTGGAGACTGCCCCCCCCCACACCCCCAGTAAGATCTCGGCTCCTATGATAGCTAGAGTAACGAAATTTTCAGGGTAGATGGGGATGGTGGTGGACACTATCGTGTGCATATTTAATGACATTAGGTCAATATCATCAAGATCAGATGATGTTACATATGTCATATTTGGCTTGTTTTGCATGGCTTGGTTTAACATGGTTATGGATCGCTGCGATTATGATTAAATGCTCCAAAATGGGCACCAATGACGTTTTGAAAATAACCAATGACGCAATACAGACGATAAATCCGGCATTTGACCTCAGGTCACCTATATGTCAGCACTTTATCGGGTCAGTTACCGGCTCCAGTTACCGGAACCGGGACGCCCGGCGGACCGTCGGGCGGCCGACGGAATCAGCTTCACGAAGAATGGGCTGAAGTATATGAATTAAATATGGAGACACTTAGGTTCACAATGACTAAAACGGAAGTTTTCAGCAGGGAGTAACATCCAAAATGACATGAATCGGATGACTGTCATTTGCGTTTATGCCAACCTTCCAGTTGAACAGGTTTGGTTCCATTGACCTGTGATAAACTTGACCTGAGTTGACCTCGGTGACCTAGCATGCTCTTGAAACAATATCGCATGACAATATACATCAAACAAGTCGCTAGTATTGCCATGAACACTTCCTTTTTTTCCGATATACGGGAAGCGCATCAGCGGCGATTTTTGTGGTCTGACGCAACGAAATCTTTTGACTTTGACTGCCTCTAACTTGAACAATTTTCGGCCGATGTTCGTTTCTCGTGTTTTATGCGACGTGCCGGACATTTCTAAGCATGTACACAAATATGGCGTATATACCGGTAAAATCGGGAGTTATTTACGAAAAAACGGAGGGATGGGCGGATTTTGCCCCACTTCTCTAGTGCGCGTGTTAAGGAAGGGGTCTGCTATCAGCTGATGGCAGACGGAAACGTCGTCATGGCAGTGGACGAGGACGTAGAGGCTGTGATAGGGTAAATCATTGCGCACTCTGAGTTCGATCTCAGGTATGGTCGCAAGGCAAAGACGTTTGGAATGTTTTTTTTTTCATCAAGACGTGGTTCTTAAGGTCGACGACGATGTGAAGCTGCCTGTGCAGGTCGTGAAAATAGTGCAGGAGATAGTACACCTCTGTGAGTAAACCCTGACTGGTGGCGGATGCTCATCGGGTGGTGCACTTTCACACATCTGATGTGTGAAAGCAGAAAATGTGTATATTTCGCTTTTTTTTAGGAAGTTGCCTTTTCAACGATTCGTTTGACCGTCGCTCATGTGGTTGTGTTCTGATGTGTTCAAGCAGAACAAGTATATTTCGTTTATTTGGAAGAGTCCTTGTCGATGTACCACCTGCCCGGCGCTCATGCGGTGGTGCATTCTCACGTGATGAAGCAGAACGCAATGTTTGCTTAGTTTGGAAGATGCCTCTTCGACTCTTCATCCGGCTGGCGCTGTGATATATTGGTTTATGGATATGGCTGATGCCATACACATGCTGAGAAAGCGGATCGTATAAACACGCTTTACAACAACGCTTTAACCAAATGCATTTTAATAACGCTTCACAGGTGGCGTGTGTTGCCGCGCTGCTTCGGTGCGTTCATTTGTGATGTCATTGGGCACCTGTTGGTTCGGTTGTGAATAGTTGTTGGGATGCTGGCGAGGTTTTCAGCTACGAACCGGTTTTTGTCACTTTTGTTCGTGTCACATCTGCCATGACATGAAGGATGGTGCTAAAAACACGCAAAATCTATTCGTTTTGAGATGGTGTTGTAATACAGTAAATAGGTTGATTTTGAGAAATAAATCCCGTGTTGCCATGCACTAAATTTAGTGCAGGTAAATACCAGAAACCGTGTAAGCAAACATTAACATGGGGTAAATAATGCTAATATCGGGTAAATAAACATTAACTTCGGGTAAATAGAATATATCACCGGGTAAAAAAATAAATCAGCGGGTAAATAAAAGATATCACCGGGTAAATAAACATCAGCATCGGTAAGCGATCGCCAGCTACAGAGTATGTGAACGCTAAAAACCGCGTAAACCTACTTGAAAGTACCGGTAAATTAACACGCTTAAGTGGTTCGTTTTGAAACTGAGCAAAAACAACAAATAGCGTGTAAATATTTCCCTGTGTGTAAGACAAAATATTCTTGAAGTTGCTCATTTCATTTAGTTCAGTAAAATTTGCTTTCTTTCCGAAAGGATTGTTAGTATTGCTTGCTTTAAGCTATTTGTGTGAAATGCAAATCTGACACTTTCTGCAATGCCTCCGCACAGCATGTGATATTCTGGTGACAGTGCAATGAATGGAAGGAAGGCAAACGTGCAAGGAAGACGAGTCAATTCCAGTTCAATGGCATAATTTACATCCATTTTTGGAGCATGTTAGACTAATTCAGTTGTATCGTCCTGTTGTTCTCTGTATCATTGCATGACACCATCTTTTCCAAGGCTCACTGTGATATAGTATGTTCCTTTGTGTAGGCAAGCAAGGTATTTTATACTCATATAGTGGGCTAAATAAAAAGGAGTTCCTGATTAAAGCTAGCAAATTCACAGCGGCCGTATGATGTAGCTTAGCTGCTTATCTTACGCTTGCTTCTTGGTCCCCTCAGTGACAGTGCTGATACGAATTATTTATTTGCTCAGCAATCACCATGCAAATGAGCATAAGCACTTCTTCCTCCTGCCGTTCGGTATGTGTAGTTTGCACACTGAGCGGCAGTGTTACTGAGTTCCAACAATGTAAGTAGAAGCTAACATCAAACAAGAACTTGTTCTGAATTCACGAAAGTACAGTCTGCCCTCCTTATGGTTTACATGTCGTCACTTACATTGACCTTTATAAAGACAATACATATTTCAGGACACTGATCACAGTCATGTACAACAGTGGTGTGTTGACTCATTCTGGGCACTGGTAAAATATTCAAATATGCCCTCCTACATTATTTGGAAATATCTGTAAGATTTCAAGGAGACGGTCAGATTAATTGTAACAGAGATATAATTGCATTAATCATCACAATCTACATTTTCACCATATTTATTTCGGACATGGCTTTTCAATACATCTTCAGCATGTAAGCACTTGGTACCATTTGAGCATATAGGGTAGTTTTTTCCCTGGCCGTGGGAAATCTAGGGATAGACCAACGCTGCCGCTTTTCTTGTATACCCCAGAACAATAAGCCGACAGCTCACTTGTTAGAATCCCGTGATGAGTGAACGCCTGGGCTGGAAGCTTCCGCGGCCCGGTAACTACGTTGAGTCGCGACAGGCAAACGCCAGTCCGCTCCGAAATCGCAAAGACGAGCTGCCTCTACCTCGGTCTCCTGGGGTATCTTCCTCTCCGAGTCCCGAGTCTCCCTTTATTTCTTCCGCACACACATATATATACACTTTGGCACTACCTACACAAATACATCCTCTAAGTATAACCCGCACTCTCATTGGTCGTCACGTGCCAACCCAAAAGTGAACCGGGCTGGGATTGGCTCGGTGGCCTAGCGGCCATCTTCCGGGGTCAAAGTTCGCGGTCGCGTGCACCGAGCGAGTGACGACATTGGTTATCTGCAGACGGAACTACCGTCGGGGCGTGGCGGTTGGCCTGGCAACCCGCAATGATTCATAGAGGCCCTCGTTCGATGGCGGCACATCACGCGGCTGATGGCGGGCCAGAGTCGGCGTCGGGACATATAAGGAGTGATTCGAACGGGGTGACATTCCCAGACAGGCGGTCATCGATACGCCCTTCCGGTGCTCGCGCCGCACGCGGTCTCGAGGTGCATTGTTGGCATTCCAGAGGCTTGCATGTTCGTGTTAACTTTAACATCGTTACAACCACAACGCAAGTTCTAACCTCGCGAATACGGATTGTCCAATTCGATTCTGCGATCTATTAGATTATCAACGGCCTGTCATACATCGTGAAATTACGCGGTGGCATGTACACTTTTTAATTCCTATTACTATACTTGTTTCTACATGTGTTAGACTACAGGGATTTGAAGGGTTCCCACATCCCTGGTCCATGTTAATTATCATGTTACGCATTATGCCCGAAATAAACATGGCAAAACATCCCCTAAATAAACACATTACATTAAATCCCCTCAATAAACGCATTACATGATTACACAAGGTTATTTACGACACGACACTCACAACGTTATTCCAACTACAGTTCTGTCCGTAGACGACGAGCGACCACTGCTCGTTGTCTGTCACCTCTGCACTTTTTCTCCTTTATCACTCCGATTCAGTTGGGCTAGGTGCTCTGCCTTCCATGTGCTGATGAAACAGCAGGACACTCCGTCGTATCTTCTCCATTAAGTCGGCGGTGCTATCCGGCTCGTCAGGCTCGGTCAGTTGGGCGAGCTTCGGTAATGGTAACGGTCCGTTAGCATCTGCACTCGCTGTAGCGTGTACCTGCGCTACTCCGGTTGCAATGTGTGATGCACCGGGTGCATCCTGCAGCGTGTCTGCCAGGTGTGATTCATTAGTCACACCAATGTCCGTGTAGTCAGCTAGGTTGCTGGCCCTGCACACGGCGTCGGCGGGGACGGTGTTGCCTGCTGTGTCAGCCGTAACGGTAACGTCCTCAGAGCTGCTTACGTCGGCTGTGGGCTCGGCGGAGGCGTCCGCGGTTGCATCACCGGCGTTCTCGGGGATGTTGGGCAGCATCGGATCACGAGCTGACGGTCCCGTGTGATGCTCCATGGGCTGGCGGCACGTGGTACACCACATTCCGTCACCTTGATACGAAAAAGGCTTGGTTATCCGCGGTCCTGGACGGCCCTGTAGTCCGAAACGGTTGATGGGGAACGTTTCCCCATCGACTGTTTTGCGGAGCAGAAGATCTGACGGTACGAATTTGGCGAGTTCCCACGTTGCCTGTGACAACGGGAAGCCTTGCCATCCGCACAAATATTCTGTGACGCCACTGCAGTCATACCTGACTGCAAGGATTCGTGTAATCTCGAAGTCCATTATGAACGCGGGTTGCGTCGGTGGCGCTGGCAGGGATGGTCCGGACCCTCGACAGCTGCTGACGGGTTACTGCAGGTCAAGAATGCATACGTCGTGATTCATTCCGGGGTAGCGCTTGGTTCCGGCGCCACGTACTGCGCCACTGCAGCCTCAGTGCTTTGCTGTCGTAAGCAGAACTGTTGAACTCGTGGTCAGTTCTGACACTGGCATGAGCTGAAGACAGCTCATCTTCACCGGGAGGGTAACTGAATGGATTTAAGGTTTGCCGCTGCTTCCAGGTGCAGAGATGCGGTACTCGGTTCAGAAGTACGGAAGCAAGGATAGGCATTACTTTTGACCACCGTACACTTTTTTTATACAGTATAACAGCGTACCACACCGTACATCGGTTGGGATGTCGTTACAGCGTCCCATTAACATCCATACGCGTCATAGCGTTCCATTAATATCCACATGCCAGTATATGGCAATCCATTAAGGATGACGTCACCGCGCCATCGAAGGTGGCTTCACTGAGCCTGGTATCAACACGTCATACCAATTGTCGTGACTCACTGGTACACATTACATATCAGCATTAATTAATCCAGCATCGACTTAAACGTTTCCATCTGCGCTTTCATCTGTGCCATCAACATTGCGTTCTGGTCCTTTACAAAGGCGGCAAATTCCCTCCTTCTATCTGGTTTGACCGCTATTTGTTCTACGTCAGCATCATACTCGTTGGATGACGTATCATTATATATCGGCAGCTTGTCGGGAGGGTAATCGTCGTCTGACGTTAGTTCCAAGGGCCGTTTTTCTGGAGCAACACCTGGTGGGCTCTCTGCTGATTCTCTCAAACGAAGGGCTAATTCTGCTAGAGGTACATTGTCTTCCGAGTCACTACTCTGAAGTTTTGTGCATTTCGTTGTGCGTGGCTGCGATTTTTCATTCTCCGATTCGCTAGACGTGGGCAATTGATGTTTTGTTAAGCGCTGAGCTAAATCGGCCAGAGCTAAATCATCTTCAGACTCACTAGTACCTGGGAGTTGACTGGTTCGGCTAACTGGGTGGGTGATGATTCAGCTTCTCGTCGGCCTGTCTCGACCGGCGGGTCTGGCCTTGTGCCAGTTATGTCTGGGGCCCGTGTCGGTATGTCGACGTCATCGTCTGCTGACCCTACTGGCCAGTCCGTGTCCATGAGCTCATAGCCACAACTTGGCTGCTGGCTGAGTTCGGCTTCTGCGCGCTTAGCTAGCCTTGATGGCTGGATGCGTTCGGGAGTGAGACGGTCGGGTTTAGACCGTTTATTGATATACTTCAGATTAATTGGCTCATCTACATCCTTCGTGGGTTCCCAGGCGGTTGTGGGGTCAGCTAAACGTAGTTTTTGTATGTGTACCAGGCGAGTTTTTCCCATAACTTGACTTCGAATAACATAATTAACAGCGCTCACCTGCTTAATTACTCTAAAATACGGTTTCCACGGCAAGGCGAATTTGGGTGAATTACTAGGAAGCACTGTAGTGTCGTAATAGTACATTGGGTCTCCTATTTTAAAACTACGTGGTTTTGCTTTTCGGTCTGCATAAACTTTATTCTTTTCGTGACTGGCCACTAGTGGTTCTTCACGTGACTATAGGCTTCATGTAAATTGGCTAACATTTTTGGTACGTAGTCGTCTCCGTAGTATTTAACTTTGGGTTGCAATAAATTATCTAAAGGGAGGACGCGGTCACGACCGTATAGCGTGAAGAAGGGTGATATTGTTCCTGAACTTCCAATGTTTGCTGTTCGGTAGGCAGCTAAGGTAGCAGGTATTTTTGTGTCCCAGTTGTTTTGGTTCAGGTTAATTGATTTGGCTAAGATATAGTTTTATACCCTATGATACCTTTCGACTTTTCCATTTACAGATGGATGGTATGCACTGGTACGGATATGTCGAATGTTCAGGCATGTTTCTAGTTCCTCAACTATTGTATTTAGAAATTCCGTGCCTCGGTCGGAAAGGATTATTCGTGGGCAAGAGTGTCGTGGGATAATTTCCTCCATAAGGAGTTTGGCGACTGTTTTGACGACCTTTCTTGATGTGCAGAAACTTTCCGGCCATGAGGAGAAGTGATCGACAATGGTAATTACGTACCGGTTACCGTTTTCCGTTTCTGGATATGGGCCACAAGTGTCAATTCCTATCATTTCGAACGGGTAATGTGGCACGGGCATGTCCTGCATTGGGGCTGGAGCTGCCTTTGCTCGTCGCCCTGTACACAATACACAAGCTTTTATGTATGTCACAGTATCTCGCCACATACCACTCCAATAATATCTAAACTTCAGTTTCTCATACGTCTTGGTTAACCCCATATGTCCGGCAAAGAAGCCTTCATGAAATTCTTTAAGTAATTCTTGTCTCAAACATTTTGGCACGCATAATTGTAGTCCAGGGAACGGTCCACAGCGTGGTCCTTCGCTAATTTTATAAATGAGTTCGTCTAACTCCATATAATGTAATACGAGATCTTTATAGTCTGTGTGATTTTTATCGTTTATTATTTTCCGAATTTTTCCTATTTCCTCGTCTGTTTTCTGGAGCTTCTCAATATTTTCCCACCTTACTAATACATCCTTGAATTTTTCTTCTCGACTCATGTCTTCCTCCGGTTTACTGAATTCGGTTCCCTTGAAGTCTCCCATGGGAACGTGGTCGGAATCGATTACATTTATTTTCTGATTGGTTTCACTCATTCGGCTGAAGTGATCTGCGACAATGTTCTTTGAGCCTTTAATGTACACAATTTCACAGTTGTGCTCGGAGAGCATGATAGCCCATCTCTGTAGCATTGGGTTTTTCATCTCTGAAATATTTAAAAATGTAAGTGGTCTGTAATCAGTTAGGATGGTTAATTTTGATCCCAGCAAATATTGACGTAATTTTGAGACTGCATAAATGCAGGAATAAGCTTCCAATTGCACGATCGGCCATTTTTGTTGTGTTTCGTTAAGTTGTTTAGACAAATATTGGATCACTTTCTCTTCACCATTGTGTTCCTGTACTAAAACTGCTCCCACCGCTCTCAGTGAGGCGTCGGTATACAGTTTATAGTCTTTAGTGACATCTGGGTAAGCTAGCACTGGTGCAGAAGCCAGCTTGTGTTTTAATGTTGTGAAAGCGTTTTCGCAAACATCTGTCCAAATGAAAATTGCATGTTTCCTCGTTAAGTCAATCAGTGGTGTGGCAATTTGGCTAAATTTAGGAATGAAACGTCGATAGTAAGAACACATGCCGATAAATGATCGGACTCCTTTCACAGTAGTCGGAGCTGCCATGTACTGTATAGCTTCTACCTTCTCCGGGTTTGGCTTGATGCCAGAGGCTGATACCACGTGTCCTAGATATTGTACTTCCTTTTTTAGAAACTCACATTTTGATAGTTTCAATTTCAGCTGTGCTTTTCGCAGGCGACGAAAAAACTTCCTCCAAATGAGCTAGATGTTCTTTGAATGTTTTTGAATATATTATTATGTCGTCGATGTATGCTGTTGCGAATTGATTCTGTATTCCAGATAGGACTTTGGACATCACTTGAGCAAAGAGGCAACTGCTAGACACTCCACGACCGTATTGGCCGGTATATAGGTGCGTCCTTTGATCCCGAATAGCGAGCTCGCCTTTTCGCTTGTCATGCGCTGCTGAGGGCGAAGCGGAATCATACTCCCTTCGATACACAAGGTTTTTTTCTCGAAATCTAATTTTGCTCCGAACTACGTTAAGAAATCGTTTCCTAATATGCATTGTTGTTTCAATCAATCCTGCTACAATTTGAAAGCTGAATGGTTTACTGAATTTACTCATCTCGACTCTAAATGTTCCCACACCAATGTTTTTTTTTAAACGATGCCCGCTTGCTGAAATGAGTGGGATGCGATCTTTTTGGTCCTATGAAAATTTGAGAGTCTGTTTTTTTGTGATTTTATCAAAAAGTTCCTTTGAGATGAGGGAAATATCCGCTCCCGTGTCAACGAGCGTATAAGCCGTTTGATTTCCGACTTTGATCCAGCACATGGGAGTGTTGGGTTTAACACGAACGTGCTGGACATTTTTGTGGTTCAATCTCCGTTTCTGCGGGTTTCGCTTCCTACGGACGTTTTTTCTTTCCTTACTCTGTGGTTTCTGATTCCAATTAGTTCTAGCTCTACCGTGGTGGTCGTTCACAGCAGAGCTCGGCCGTTTCCCGTTTCTCTATGGGGCGTTGGGCAGGAACGACACTGCCATCCCACGTGACCTACCTTGGTGCATCGGTGACAAATGGGTCGGCCGTCCGGGGTCCATTGATACGAAGAACCAGGCGGGTTTGGCGGTCGAGGTCTCCACGTCGCGGGGCCGAAAGAGGGGCGCGTCATTGGAGGTCCATAGTTGGGTCGGGGAACGTACGGTCTGGGTGGTCGCGGGTATGGTGGATAGGTCGGGGTGAATACACGTGGTCCTAATAGAGGCTGGACTTGTGGTTTTGGGGGGTCTAATTTTTGAGCTGCCAGTTTTGATACAGTCTCCCCTAGGGATACTACCAGTTTCTCGATGTTGTCCAACCGTTCAATTCTGCTTTGTACTATATCAACTTCCATGGGTTCCTCGTCCGTTTTCGTTGATCCTCTACGTAATAAAAAGGATTTAAGCAGTTGCTGTTCATGCACAGCGAATTGAATTGCCTCCTCAAGGGTCTGAAAGGTATGCTTATATAATTGTTATGCTAGCTGTTGGCTTTGTACTCCTTTGTTGAACACATCTAACAAAATTTGTTGGGTAGCGGGGCTATCAATGTCTGTATATGCTTCCTTTGCTAGTGAAATAATTATCTCAGAGTAGTTTTATATTGACTCCCGGCGATGTTGTTTTCTTCTTCTTAAGGTTTCTTGAGTGTTTTGCTGATCCGAGAGGTCAGAATAGCGTTGCCTCATTACCTGTTTAATCTCTGCCCACGTTAGGTCTGCCTGTAGCGATAGCATACGTTGGAGAAATTCAGCCGCGGGTCCACCAAGTGTTTCAAAGCAAATTATTCTCATCTGTTCATTATCTATACTGTAGCTTATTCTTTCCAGCTGTTTTATCCAATCCATTAACTTATTATGGCTGTCGCCTGTATATTGTTTAATGTTGTTACTTAAGCCCTGAGCTCTTAATTCCATCCTGATTTGATTAAAACTCTCAGAGATACCATCCAGCGGAATCTCGGTCATTGTTCCTTTACTTTAATTAAATTCTCAAAATACAATTTCGATTCACACAGGTTTTGCGGAGAGGTGTGCGACTAATTAGTTTTCTAATCCACGTACAGTTCATACATGTAGTACACAATGAACACGCGAACACCTCAATACTATGCAGCGGTCAAAATTTGGCACAGGTATTGTTACGAGGATTTTAGGAATTTCCCGGGCTTACTGCGTTGTTGAGGTAGTCGGATTGATTTGCTCCTCCTGCAGACAGATGTACTCGTAGTCGGATGAGCTGACCTCAGGTCGTCCGATGTGATGCCCGAAGATCACCAGCACCAGATGTGACAGCTTGGTGACTGTCCAGGGGCCTACATCCGCGGTCTCGGCACCGGTTATAGGGTAGTTTTTTCCCTGGCCGTGGGAAATCTAGGGATAGACCAACGCTGCCGCTTTTCTTGTATACCCCAGAACAATAAGCCGACAGCTCACTTGTTAGAATCCCGTGATGAGTGAACGCCTGGGCTGGAAGCTTCCGCGGCCCGGTAACTACGTTGAGTCGCGACAGGCAAACGCCAGTCCGCTCCGAAATCGCGAAGACGAGCTGGCTCTACCTCGGTCTCCTGGGGTATCTTCCTCTCCGAGTCCCGAGTCTCCCTTTATTTCTTCCGCACACACATATATATACAATTTGGCACTACCTACACAAATACATCCTCTAAGTATAACCCGCACTCTCATTGGTCGTCACGTGCCAACCCAAAAGTGAACCGGGCTGGGATTGGCTCGGTGGCCCAGCGGCCATCTTCCGGGGTCAAAGTTCGCGGTCGCGTGCACCGAGCGAGTGACGACATTGGTTATCTGCAGACGGAACTACCGTCGGGGCGTGGCGGTTGGCCTGGCAACCCGCAATGATTCATAGAGGCCCTCGTTCGATGGCGGCACATCACGCGGCTGACGGCGGGCCAGAGTCGGCGTCGGGACATATAAGGAGTGATTCGAACGGGGTGACATTCCCAGACAGGCGGTCATCGATACGCCCTTCCGGGGTTCGCGCCGCACGCGGTCTCGAGGTGCATTGTTGGCATTCCAGAGGCTTGCATGTTCGCGTTAACTTTAACATCGTTACAAGCCCAGTTATATTGTTTACCGTTTTGATGCGTCTTCACCTTGTATTCACAACTCTATAAAGACAATAAATATGTCAGCACACTGGAGCACAGTGTGCATGCACAGTGTAATAGTGGTATGTTGCTGCATTATGGGCACCGGTAAAATATTGCAATATGCCCTGCTCAATATCCTCGTATGATAGGACATGTGTTAAATTTTGATGTACATTGGGAATGCATTTTGATATGCGTTTGCTAGAAAAAGTAGACACTATTAAACCTACAGCAATGCATGGCAAATATTGCTGCAAAATACTAATATTGTTGTCTAAGCCTTTGGTAGTCCCAAGCACTACAAATAATTTGAAAACCTAACAAGAAAGCCCATGGTATACACTGTATCAAATTAACGAGGATGCTATTCAACACGGCCCATGTTGCGTGAGCACTATTAATGTTTTTTTTCTCTAATTGCACACATGCTCTAAAATGTACCAAAATCACATGATAGTCTGACCATTCCAACTATTTTGATAAATTTCACCTACAGTAAAGTGAGTCCCAGCAAACCACATCACATTGTTAACAATGCTGTTTAGCAAAGGGCAATAAGTGCAGCAATGGGAAGTGAACCCAACAAATTGTGCACGGATCCCAATAATCGCACCGGGACCCGAAAACAACCATGCCGGGGCCAAAAAATCAATCCCAGCCGGAAAATCACTATGGGACACAAAAACTGGCCGAAGGCCAACAAAAACTCATCGGACCCCCAAGGCAACGTGCCAGGGTCTCGAAAAATAACGCTGGAGGCCCCAAAACATCGCACGGGGCCAAGCAAATCGCACCCGAACCAGACAAACCAGACAAACCAGACAAACATGAAGTCCGCGCTCTCCCCCACCCCACCCTAAAAAAATCAATCCAGGCTCGGAACATCATTCTGGGGCCCAAACATCGCGCCAAAGGTCCTAAAAATGCGTTGAGCCCGGCATAAAACGTTCGGGCCCCGAAACGACATGCGTGGACCCGGAAATTTCGCCCAAGACCTTCACAATTCGCAATAGGAATCGGGTCCAAATTTGAGGGAAAGGGGCCAAAGTAGCACGCAGGGCACAAACATATCGCTCAGGAGCGGAGCAAAAAAATCGAACTGGGCCCCGAAAAAAAATCACCGGGATCTGGAAAATCGACCCGGATGCAGAAAGAATGAGAGGAGATCCTGAAAGAAAACTCACGTTCGGGCCCGACAACTCGCGTTTGAATCCCACAAAACTCGCGCCTGAACCTAAAAATCAAGCCGAGGCCCCGAGCAGTTGCACTAGGGTCCCAAAACATTATGTCGGGGCACACAAATCCAATGTGGTTCTGAAGGCATGTGGAATGTGTCACTGGTGGGCACATGGGAGGCTTCCCTAACTCGGCCACCGATGCAGGTCTATCCACAGCGGGCCAGTTTTGTTTTGGCTCGGCTGGTGCAGGTCCGGGAGTTGCGATTCTGTACGCACCGAATGCACACCTGCGAGTACAGTTCAGAGTGTCTGCCTGCCAGCCCAAACACAACAACCTGCAGCCATATTGCGGAACTTGGCACGTATTCAGCAGCAAGTTCTAAGCATATGTTGTGCTTTCAGCATCCGCCAAATGGGTGTACAATAGGTTGGTCCGGTTTGCACACTTTTTGCCAAAATCGATAGCAGCTCCCCCTCATTTGATGTATTTTGGGCCCCTGAACACGATGGAGGCATCAGAAATGCAAATTTCTCAGCTTTTTGACATCGCCAGCAGGACCCACCAGCAAGAGCTGCCTAAGGACCGCGCATTCTTGGCGGACCAGCGCGGTCCCAGGCTCCTCCACATCTGGGGCCTCGACGCCGAGACCACCGCGTGCTGGCAAAGGCGGGAGGAGCGGCAGGCGCGGCAGGTGCGGGAGGCGGCGAGGGCAGCTTCCGCTACCGCTGCAGCCACGGCAGCCACGGCGAGGGCGAGCCGTGTTCGCGCTCAAGTCGAGACGGCTGCCCCTGCGGCCCACCCAGCTGTGGCACCTGAAACCGTCTGCACTGCTGCCGCCGCTGCTGGTGGCCCCTCCGCGGCCCGTCGCTCGGCGTCTCTGGCGCCCAGAGATGGCGCCGTGCCGTCCGGGGACCATCGTACGACTCGCGCTGCCCAGGTAGCTAGCGCTGCTGCCACCCCCGCTGCCGTCCACACAGGTGCAGCTCCTGGCATCCAGTCCTTCGTTGCTGGTGACTCAGGTCCGTGTCATTCCCCTCACTTACAGTCCAATAGCCATTTGAAACCGCTGCTTTAGCCTAATCTTAGATTTTTAGTTCCTCACTCACAGTGCATTGATCACGTTTATCCACTCCCTCGTCTATGAAAGGAATGGTAAGCCAGTGGCATTGCTTGTCTCTATACCCGGCCTTCATTCATCAAAGCTACTACTTTCCTAATATAATAATTTCCTGTTCTCCGTTTCAGGGGTCAGTCCGGCACAACCGCTGGCACCGATCCCGAGCCGTCGGCAGCTGGCACCTTAGAGATTTCGGCGAGTCAGCGCTCGTGCCCTAGCGCGCTCCGCATGGCCGCGGGCGCTGGTGAGTCCTCATCTGCCGTCGTCCTGATGGGCGCAGTTCTTGACATCCAGTCCTCCGTTGCTGTGTCTGGTCCAAATCATTCTTCCCCAATGCAGTCAAACCATTCATAACATCTAAGGTGTACTCTCATTGATAACATGTCCTCTGCTATTGTACCATGCTAGGTATTGAACGTTTGTCCCAGCAGGTCACCCGTGCACTGCATCGAAAGATCATCGTGTCCTACTGCGTGTCCTTACAGCGTTTCATCCAAATTACCTCCCTAATGAAACGATTTCCTGTCCTTTGTCTCAGGCCGGTCCAGCAACGCCGCCGTCCACTCTGGCGCTCCTTGCGCAGTCCCTGGCTCCTCGGCCACCGCTGCTGCAGCAGCCGGGCCGTCCGTGACCCCGGAAGCTACTGGATCCTCGCCCGGTGGCACTACGCTGACTAGGCCGGCTGTCGGCGTCTCAGGCCGTGACTGTTCAAACGGTGGCAGTTCCTCCTCTGACGACAGTGACAGTGCTCCCGAGTATCAGCCACCGCGCAGGCCAAAAAGTAGACGCGTGGAGGGTCCACCTCTCTCACTTTTGTCTGAGGCTGCTGATGCGTGCGATGTGGGTTCTCGGAAAGCATCTAAGCTCATAAGTGGGTACACAGTGTCTGCTGGAGGCGCAGCCATCAGTCGGTCAAAAATCCAACGAGAGCTAGAAAAGAGCAGAACGCAAAAAGTTCGAGAGGTAGGAGCCGCTGCCGCTGGCTCCACGGCCATATTTTTCGATGGCAGAACCGACACGGCCCGACACGAAAAGGTTCACAACATATCCGTGAACGCCCACCCGGGCGATGTATTTGTCGGGCACTTTAACTGCGAAGCGCGGTACACCGGAGCGGCATCGCCCAACAGCTGCTTCGCTTTCTGGTTGAGCGCGGCATACAGGCCACCGCCATCCATGCGGTGGGAGGCGATGGGACTAACGAGGTGGTGGGCTGGCAAGGCGGCTGGATGGCCCAATTCGAAAAGCTGCTAGGCCGGCCGCTGACCCGAGCGGTCTGTCTCCTCCATCAGGCCGAGCTGCCCTACAGAGCCCTCTTCAAGAGGCTCGATGGGCCGACCACCAGTCCCTCCAGCTTCTCGGGTCCCATCGGCAAGCTGCTGTCGGGCCCGGTGCACCAGTTGCCTGTCGCTCAGTTCCAGCCCCTGACAACGGCTGAGCTGCCGCCGCTGTCAGATGATGTCAGACGCAATCTGAGCTCAGATTTGCGCCTGCTGGTGCAGTGCGCCCAGTGTGTGACTTCGGGCGATGGAAGCGAAGTAGTGCAGCGCGTTCACGGCCAGCTCAGTATGGCAAGGTGGCACACCGCACAGAGCAGACTGTTGCGTGTCTACATGGCCCAACAGAGCCCCAGTGCCGAGCTGCAGACGCTTGCATTGTACGTTGTGGGCGTTTACATCCGAACAGTGCTGGCAATCAGACACCGGCCGGACCCGGTGGAGGCGCCGCGCCACCTGTACGACCAGCTCGAGCGGCAGCGCCGCCACATGACCGGCGATGATCTGGCCGAAGTGCAGAGGAGACTCTGCGGGAACGCCATGATGGCGCACCCTGAGACCGTCGTCCTCAGCATGCTCGGGGACGAACGCCGAGAGATCCGGGCCCGAGCTATCCAGCTCATCGGTGAGGCCCATCAGCGCCGGCAGCCTGGGCAGCCAGTCCGGGCATTCAAATGCCCGGAAATCAATCTCCGGGCCAGTAACTTCATGGAGTTGGTGGATCTGCAGCACCACCAGGCAAATATCGAGCCACCCCTGACCAGCCCACTTGGCGGCGATGAGCTGGCGCGTCTGCTGTACGAGCCTCTGCGAACTGGCATTCCCTGCCACACGCAGGCGACGGAGCGAAGTGTAACGCTGACCACGGAGTCGGCGGCGGCTGTCACCGGCAGGGATTCATGTTGATTACCTTGTTGCGATTCAGGCCAGGCTTCGCAGGGCATGTTCTGCGCAGTACAACCTCTTTTCAACCAATATGTGCGATTATTTCACTGTATAATCCGTTACCATTTGTGTGTATTTGCATCTCTAATTCACATAAAACATAACCGATAAGTTAGTTGAGACGGTACCAGTGCATCAAGACGCCAAACCACGCTTGGTGGAAAGTACAAACGCGTCCGTCATAAGGCATTTGGAAGGCAGCCGGGCTCGCTAGGCCTGCCATCTCTTGGCAGCCCAGGGAACCGCTCGAACCTTCCATACTTCAGAAGACGAAATCTGAGATAATAAGACAGCTAGAATCTTGGAAACGGTGCCAAATGATCGAAAATGAATTGCCTCGACAATGTAATGCTCGAACGGACTCATTTTTTTTCACCAGTCCGCTTATGAGATGCAGAAATGTCCCAAATTTGGTCCCAGCCAAAATCTGCAAGTGGCCGGGGCAGAAGATGTTCGAAATTTGCATTTCTGATGCATCCATCGTGTTCAGCAGCCCAAAATGCATAAAATGAGGGAGAGCTGCTATCGATTTTGGCAAAAAGTGTGCAAACCGGACCAACCTAGTGTACAAGTGGAGCCAACCGGATGGTCGAAATTAGCTGCTGCCTGACACGTAGTTCTCCGACCGCAGTGGAACGTCAGGTGGTGGTAGGAATGCGGCGCCGTTTTGTGCACTCCTGAAAAGCGCGCTCAGGTGGGTGAGTTATTGGCCGTAACACGCGGCACCATGACGGGCGCGCATGTCGTTGGGAGGCTTCATTTATGACACTTGGTGGTCTTAATGTGCCGATTGATTGATTGATTATTTGAGCTTAAGGGCGCCGACTGCAGCTTAATGTGCCGAGGCTTAGTGCTTCGCCACAGGCCTGGCACGTGCTGGAAGCACGTCGTTCCAGCTGCAGGATCAATGGCGGCCTTGCGTCGCACACATTTGATGGCTTTGTGTATAGGGGCCTGTCTTGGAGAACGTTAAAGCGGACGGAACTAAATGAATAATATGTCCAGAGTGCGGCTGGAAGACTTCGACAAATCGGCAGGCAGGCTTGACCCCTGGGGCCATGCAGCAGGTGAAGACACCCTTCCCTGGGCATTTCATTATTTGATCTTATGTGATTTCATTTCATTTGATTAATCACTGGTTACTATTGTGATACCGTGGCACTGTTTATCCTGAACAGAGGGGGGGGGGCTGGGCTAAAGATATCCCTTATTTTCCGCGATGGCCACCTTTGGGGGAAGGAGTGGGGGTGAGCTCGAACTTCTCTTTAAGGGGTGTGCATTTCTGTCGAAGGGACACTTGTCCATGAACATTTCGACGGCGAGATGGACTCAAGCCTTTGGCCGATTGGAATAGGTACAAATGGGCCTTCGCGATGCGGTACCGTTCCTGATGATATAGGAAAATCGTCGCTTACCGATCTGGACAGGGCATGGGGCCATCCATGGCACTCGTGCCTCTGGATCCGCCAGTGAAACATGCGTGTGTACTGACGTGTTCTCTTTGCGTCTGTTACCTTTTTGTGTCTGTAAAGACGTAGCTTGTGCATTACATTTGGGGAAAAGGAATAACTTAGCCCGCGTCTGCTACAATGATCGCATTCGGTGCGCGCCAGAGCAAAGTTCTCCACTTTTATTCGCCGTCTTTCCGGTCAGATCCTCACACCTCGTCTCGGGAGCCCTTTTATACTCCCCTCTAAACTCCAAACCAAGCCTTGCACGAAAACGAAAGTGGCGTCATCGGAAAACATACGTAGCGTAGGGCCCGACACTACCCCCAAAAATTTCATCCCCTCAAAAAGTGACCTCGCTAGAGGGTGTATGGGATCACGACCTGTCCTGTTCTTGGCTCTAGGGAGTTCATCTTGGGGTAGATTAAAAAAATAAGAGTTATTTGGAATCAGAAGAAGAAGGCGAAATCGGCCATGCCCCAAAAATATTTGCCATTCAAAAATCAACATTTTAATGTTAAAAAAACGTTGCAAATTTGCAAATTTGGGTTGCAAGTTTTCAATTTTCTCGACTTTGACTTTTTCGAATGCATATAGCGCAACGGGAAACGATGCTTTAAGTCAACTTGCCCTCGTAATAAGTGCTTACTTTAGCTATAATTGTATCCTTTACTGCATTGGACATCTTAACTCACTTCATTTCCAGCACATTGCCCCCAATATGCTGGATATATCCATGTAACATGCTTTTCCAATCTGGAACTCGTGAAATCGATCAAGTCGACAAACATTTTGATCAGATCCATTACATTTCAACTCAATTTGTAGATGTAAGAAAGATAAGCAATGGACTGCTATGCAAACATCAATGCAATTATAATTCCGAAGTCAAAAGATAAGGGACTACCTTGAAAACAACGAAACTCACCTGGGGTTCCCAAAGCAGCGCTGGCCTCCTTGTCTGTTTCTTGATGACCCGATGTAGCTCGAAAGTGAACGTGCATGCGATTTCCTCCTACGGTACAAGTTCGTTCGGCGAGGGCCATATTTGGGCCGCTTCTTATGACACGAGAGCGCAATTTATGGCGACTAGAAGCTGACCATTGCGCGTTGCGAAATTTTGAAAGCCACCATTTCGACGCCTGGAAAATTTCAGTAAACTTTAATCATCACTTCAAAACAAAACTCAAAGGGAAAAAGAACGAAGACATCCGAAATGCCACCTCGGAGTCCCACCATCTTGCCGGCAAAATGCGCAAACACTCTCACCAATCGAATGAAGATTCACTAACGTGATAGTTCACGGAGTCCCACCATCTTGCCGGCAACATGCGCAAACACTCTCACCAATCGAATGAAGATTCACTAACGTGATAGTTCACGGAGTCCCACCATCTTGCCGGCAACATGCGCAAACACTCTCACCAATCGAGTGAAGATTCACTAACGTGATAGTTCACGGAGTCCCACCATCTTGCCGGCAACATGCGCAAACACTCTCACCAATCGAATGAAGATTCACTAACGTGATAGTTCACGGAGTCCCACCATCTTGCCGGCAACATGCGCAAACACTCTCACCAATCGAGTGAAGATTCACTAAAGTGATGGTTCATGAAAAGCTGATTAACTACCTTGGTTAAAGTGGTCGAGCTGAATGCTTTCGGTGTGAGAAGTTGAGAAGTTATCACTTCGATTAACGAAATTTTGGAACGCCATATTATTTCTGAAATGCAGTTGTGCACGTACACCCAATTTGACGTTTGCATGCCTATTGAAGTTACACGCTCTTCCTACGTTGATTTCAGTTATCTTGCTCTGTTGATTACATAATTATCGAACAGCACGTTGCTCCCCTTCACGACCTGGCATTATCATGCATGCTATGCGGAGGATGAAGGTACTTCAGTGTCAGTAGCATCCACGAGTAATTCACCTTTCCAGTAGTAAGTCGCCGAGTAATAAAATAAGTCAATTTTGAACGTCACCATTTCCAAATTTACAAACACTAAACAAGCTGTAATTTCACTTGAAAGAAATTGAACAGAAAAAAAACAAAATCCTCCGAAATAAAATCTCGACCTCCCACCATCCAGCCGGTAACATGAAGAAGCATCATCACCACTTGAATGGAGATTCACTAACATGATGATTCATAAATAGCTGATTCCACCTTCTTTCATGTAGTCAAGCTGAATGCTTTCGATTTGAGGAGAAGTGGACATGTTTTCACTTCGATGGACAAAATTTTGGTACTCTCCATTATTTCCGAAATGCAGTTGGGCACATGCACCCATTTTGACTGGTGCATACTTATTGATGTTACAAGCTGTTGCTATGTTGATTTCAGTTATGCTGCTTTGTTGATTTAATAATTACTTAACTGCTCGTTGTTCCCTTTACGTAATGGCATTGTGCTGTATGCTAAGCGGAAGATGAAGGTGATTCAGTGTCCGTAGCAGAGTAAGTCTGGCGCCAGCAGTAAGTGGTGTTTGAACGCTGCCACGAAAAATAACGAACGGTACTCAGTTACACTTTTCCAGTATGCGTGCTGGAGCGCTACGGTTCAAGACACGGTGTGGGGAGCAAATCCACCATTATACGAGCACTGGGTCGGGAAGGGTTCTTCACTTCCAGTGTCAACTGTTGCGAGTGCAGGATTCAGCGGAAGAGTTTGGGTTACCTAATTGTCTCCCATTGCACGAATGAAGATCACAATACACAGAAATGCTCCGATATGACTCCCAATGGACGCAAATGCTCCAATGTTCCCAATGGACGCAACATTTATGTATTATGGCATCCAGGTCCATTCTCCGGTCCCCTTCCCTGTTCCCCTTCTAGATCCACTTCCCAGTTAACCACTACCGTTAACCACTACTAATCACGTCGTTCCGCCCCCATACCCTGTACCATCCTCGGCCTACATCCCTACTCCCCTTCCCCGTTCCAACCCATAATTCATGCTTCCATAGTCCTCTTCCCCAGTCCCCATTCCGTGCTCCTCTGGGCCCGCAATGCCAGTCTCCTTCCCTGATCCATTCGTCAGTCCGGTTCCTCGTCGCCATTTTCCAGGCTCCTTCCATTGTCCCCTTCCTCGTTTCCCTTCTCCGTATACGCTGTTACCTGTACTTCACCTATGCCTTTTCCGATTCTCTTCCGCGGCCACTTTACCCGGTCCCCACCCCCTGCACCAGTCCTCAGTTCTTGCCGATTCCTTTCCTCCATGCTCTTCCCTGTCCCGTTCTTTATCCAGTGTTACCAGTGTCCAGTGTTCGGTCCTGTTGCCTGGTCACGTTCCCCGTTCAAGTTCCCCACGTGCCTAGTCCCGTTGCCCGGTCCTGTTGCCCGTTAACGTTCCCCGGTTCCGTTCCTCGGTTCCGTTCCTCGATCCCATTCCTCGGTCCTGTTCCTCGGTCCCATTCCTCGGTTCCGTTCCTCGGTTCCGTTATTCGGTCCCGTTCCTCGGTCCCGTTCCTCGGTCCCGTTCTTCGGTCCCGTTCCTCGGTCCCGTTCCTCGGTCCCTTTCCTCGGTCCCGTTCCTAGCTCCCGTTCCTCGGTCCCATTCCTCGATACCGTTCCTCGGTCCCGTTCCTAAATCCGTCCCCCAGTTATATTCATAGGTCCGTTCCCCAGGCACGTTCCCCGGTCCCCTTCCACGGTCCCCTTCCCCGGTCCCCTTCCCCGGTCCCCTTCCCCGGTCCCCTTCCCCGGTCCCCTTCCCCGGTCCCCTTCCCCGGTCCCCTTCCCCGGTCCCCTTCCCCGGTCCCCTTCCCCGGTCCCCTTCCCCGGTCCCCTTCCCCGGTCCCCTTCCCCGGTCCCCTTCCCCGGTCCCCTTCCCCGGTCTCCTTCCCCGGTCCCCTTCCCCGGTCCCCTTCCCCGGTCCCCTTCCCCGGTCCCCTTCCCCGGTCCGCTTCCCCGGTCCCGTTCCCGGTCCCGTTCCCGGTCCCGTTCCCGGTCCCGTTCCTGGTCCCGTTCCCGGGTCCCGTTCACGGGTCCCGTTCCCGGGTCCCGTTCACGGGTCCCGTTCCCCGGTCCCGTTCCTGGGTCCCGTACAAACTATACCCTGACAAGGCACGCCGTGCAGACTATACCCCGCCGGGGCACGCCGTGCAGACTACACCCTGTCAGGGTACACCGTACAGACTACACCCTGACAGGGCACGCCGTGCAGACTACACCCTGTCAGGGTACACGGTACAGACTACACCCTGTCAGAGCACGCCGTACAGACTACACCCTGTCAGGGTACACCGTGCAGACTACACCCTGTCCGGGCACGCCGTACAGACTACACTATGTCAAGACACGCCGTGCAGACTACACCCTGTCAGGGTACACGGTACAGACTACACCCTGTCAGAGCACGCCGTACAGACTACACCCTGTCAGGGTACACCGTGCAGACTACACCCTGTCCGGGCACGCCGTACAGACTACACTATGTCAAGACACGCCGTGCAGACTACACCCTGTCAGGGTACACGGTACAGACTACACCCTGTCAGAGCACGCCGTACAGACTACACCCTGTCAGGGTACACCGTGCAGACTACACCCTGTCAGGGTACACCGTACAGACTACACCCTGACAGGGCACACCGTGCTCTACACCCTGTCAGGGTACACGGTACAGACTACACCCGGTCAGGGTACGCCGTGCTCTACACCCTGTCCGGGCACGCCGTGCAGACTACACCCTGTCAGGGCACGCCGTGCTCTACACCCTGACAGGGCACGCCATACAGACTACACCCTGTCAGAGCACGCCGCAGCTCCCGTCAGACTTCCAGCGTACCATCTGTTGTTGCTCATACCTCATAAATTACGGGAACCTGAGTGAATAGTGGTTTGTGTTCCGGGCTCTATGCTGAACGCACGCAGCGCTAATCTCGTGGAAGAACTCTTAATGACGGCGAAGTTTTATTCACCTTTGTCCGGAGTGCACCGGCGCTTTATTTCCGCATATCGTCACACAGCACATTTGCATGCATTGTCCTGATCCTTCCCGTAAATTCCGACGGAAACACTCTTCCATTTCCCAGTATTTTCCTGCCTATTATGCTTCGCGAGGAACAGCACAAAGTTGACAATGTTATTTGCACCTATGCCGTATGTACTCAGTTCATAGATTCTGGTTCGTTCCGTTGTTTAAACACAGTATGTGCATCAGTTACTGATATCAGTATCTTCAAAAACTGCCACACCTTGCTGTATTCCGCTATGAAATGTGTGATAGTAACGATTGACGGCGATGTTAAATATAACGCTGCAGTTGTGTTGTGCATCACGGTATTACTAATGGCTACAAAGATAACAAGGTCAGTTGTAAAACCCACACTGTATTACTAATGCTATGCAGAGATAGGGGCTGGCTGGAAAACCGGCGCTGCATTACTAACGGCTATGAAGAGATAAGCGCCAGTTGGAAAACCCACACTGTATTACTAATGGCTATGAAGAGATAAGGGCTGGCTGGAAAACCGGCACTCTATTAATGACGGCTCTAAAAAGATAAAGTCTAGCTGGAAAACCAGCACTGTGTGACTATTGCCTGTAACGAGGTCAGGGCTAGCGGAAAACCAGCACTCTACTAACGGGTATAAAGTGGTAAGGGTAGGCTGAAAAACCAGCACACTGTTACTAATGGCTATACAGAGATAAAGGCTAGCTGGAAAACCAGCAGTGTTACTATCGCCTATAACGAGGTCAAGGCTAGCGGAAAACAAACTCTCTATTACTAATGGCTATAAAGAGATAAAGGCTAGCTGGAAAACGAACCCAGTGTCCACATATAGTGGTTTTGATCGATGAAAAATATTGTGAAGTGCATGGATCAAAGCCGATAGCTTTCTATCTACCTATATATGCATATATTCAAAACATATATATATATATATATATATATATATATATATATATATATATATATATATATATATATTTAAATATATATACATATTTCGCGCTATATGACATACACTCGATGGAACTCTAAACTACAATAACTAATTACTCAGCCGTCAGGTGTCGGTTCATGTGACCAGGTGTGCCCTGCTGAACAGGCACGGGAGCACTGGCCACCTGCTGGAATGCTGATCGCAGGGACCGAGGACATCGCAGCCACATCTCAGCGGTGGAGACGTGCCACACACCTTTTGTATAAGCTCCTGGCGCGGACTTGTGCGTCGCGGTGTGTTCGCCGCCTCCAACGTGGCACGTTCGGCGCTGCTCGTCACACACCCGTTGACACAGCTGGTGCAGCTATCGCTTCTGCAGCGCCTTCTGCAGCACCTTCTGCAGGTACTACCGCGCCGCTTGCTCAAGTAAGCATGGTGCAGTGCTCAGTGACGTAGGCCCAGATGTTCTAGACATGATTCAAAGTGTGGCCCACTGCCTGTCGGACGGCAGGAGTGGGTGCTGGTGCCGCTGGTGTCGGTCTCGAGGGTACACACTGACACACGCCGCCTGACCATGGCAGGACGGCAGGAGCGGGTGCTAGTGCCGCTGGTGTCAGTCTCGAGGGTACACACTGACACACGCCGGCTGACCATGGTCTGCTCACACGTGCTCGCACGAGATTGGGCTGTCGTGCTCTGGTTCCTTCACGTCGGTCGTGTTGTTGCTGGTATTTTCTTCTAATTTTCGACCATACTGAAACCTATGTACTCGACATCCAGCAGCTGTGTTCAATGTGCATCAGGATACTTCGGTGTGCATCAGGAGTACTTGATGTGTACGAGCTGCTCTTGTAGGCCCGTCTCCATCAGCTGCCTTTGACATAAGTTTTGCTTGGCGGACTACAACTCGTGGAGGCTGTTGTCATGCTCTGTCATGATGTTGTGTGTCGGCGACGGCCGAGGCCCTACAGGTGTGGAGTTGTGATCAGTTGTGGCCAGGTGTTTACTTGGCCGGGTCAGCGGAGGCCGTCCAGGTGTGGAGTTCTGATCAGTTGTGGCTAGGGGTTTACTTGGCCGGATCATACATGCACAGCCCGCACACTCTTGTGTATGGATAATCAGGAAATAGGGCTTTCCATGTGCCATCCACGGGGAACATAGAGACACCAAGGTGTCGAGACATGTAGATACGTGGTTCTGTTCGCCATGGCGAATATGCTACTGACCTGCCATTCACGGTGCGGAACTCACGGTAGGCAAATTCCGGCAGATGGTGCACGCCGATCGAGGCAAAGTTACATGCGGTGTTTTGTTCATTGTTTTTTTCAATCGTCATGCGGACGAGGAACTGATGCACGGCTCGTGTTGGCACAGGTGCCAGGGTAGAGTCTGACCGAAGCGTCTGGCAGCTAGCAGCTGCTTCGAGCCAAGTATCCACTAAACCGGTCACCCAATAGCAGTGGCCGTCATAGCCCCACCACCCGGGGGCGCAGTGCACCAGCAGACAGTACAACAGGTGGCCGTCGAAGGCGACTGCACGGCATCCAGTGTACCCGAGGCAGAGCAGGCCGCACTGGAGGCGACTCATGGCCGGCACGGTGCTTCTTATCTCAGCGTGGCTTGTGTCCTCCGGAGTGGCCCAGTTCAGCACACGCAGTCGGCGTGCGGTGGCGGCACTCAACGGCGCCGGCAGCGACGTCAGCTGGGTCAGCAGCAGCAGCAGCAGCAGCGGCGGCGGCGGCGGAGACGGCATGGCGGAGCGATCACGGGCACGTCAGCGCCGACGGCAGGCGGACTGGCGACTGCACCGACGTCGGGGAGACTGCCGACTGTACCGACGGCGGGGGGACTGCCGACTGTACCGACGTCGGGGGGACTGCTGACTGCACCGACGTCGACGGGTTGGTTCGGCTTCTGTTGCAGGAGGTCACCATGGTACCGATTGCATCATCAAAATGCATGTGCAACTGGGCGGCCGGAAGAGTCGGAGCACGCTTCTGGTTGGTTGGGATCGTGGTGTGTTGAGTTGAAATGACAATCATGTAGAAGTATTCTGTGGCCTTACCGTATGCGGGCGACGACCACCTCATTTGATCTCTAACTTTGCTTTGGTGACGTCCATTTCGAATTGAGTGGTTTAACACGCGCTCTGGAGGGCCTCTGAGAATTACGCGCACTGGAGGGGGGGGGGCGGATTCCGCCCCCCCTAAGATCTCGGCTCCTAGTAAAGCTGGGGAAACGAAATTCGCAGGGTGGATGGGCACGGTAGAGAACTCTATTATGTGCAATTTTCGTGACCTTAAGTCAATATCTTCAAGGTCAAATGAGGTCAGATTGGCAAAGTTTGCCGGTTTTGCGTGGCTTGGCTTGTCATCGTTATGGATCGCTGTGGTTGTGTTTAAATGCTCAAAAATGGGCATCAATGATGTTTTGGACATTACTAATGATGCAATGCAGATGATAGACCCAACATTTGACCTCAGGTCACCTACATAGCACCACTTTATCAGGTCAGTTACCTGTTCCAGTTACCGGAACCGGCCGCCCGCCCGACTGCTCCGTCGGGCAGCTCGGAGCAATCGGCTTCGTGAAGAAGGGAGTGAAATACATGAATAAAGTATGGAAACGCAATGACAAACAGTACAAATGACAACCAGTAGTGCATTTATGGCAACATTTCAGTTGGTCAAGTTTGGTTCCATTAACCTGTCGTGAACTTGACCTGACTTGACCTTAGTGACCTAACATGACCTTCAAACTATACAGCATATCAATATGCATCAAACAAGTCCCTAGTGTTGCCTAGAACACTTCCCTTTTGTCAGTATACTGGGAGCGCATCTGCGCCGATTTTTGTGGTCTGGCGCTATAACATTTTTTGATTTTAGCGGCCGCTAACTTGAAACATTTTCGGGCGATTTCAATTTTTCTTACTTTAAACGACGTGCCGTTCATTTGTAAGCAGGTACACTGAAAATCGCGTATATCGACCGGTAAAATCTGCAGTTATTTGCGAAAAATCGGAGGGGTGGGCGGATTTCGCCCCCCCCCCCCTCTCCAGTGCGCGTGTTAATATTGTGAGTGTGTAACGTGCTATGGCGCCAGCAGGCCTGCACATATATATCATGTAGGGCGTTGGCCAGTGGTTGGAGATCGCCGGGACAGGGGTACAGTGGAGTCTTGGCAGGTACAGGGGATTTCCGGGATGGGGGTTTAGGGAAGTGTTGGCAGGTACAGGAGATCGCCGGGACAGGGGTACAGGGGAGTGTTGGAGGGTACATGGGTATAAGGGAGTGGTGGCGGGTACAGGGGATCACCGGGACAGGGATACAGAGGCGGGTTGGCGGGTACATGGTTATTAGGGAGTGTGGTGGGTGCAGGGGATCGCTGAGACAGGGGTACAGGGGAGCGTTGGCTTGTACAGGGGATCGCTGAGACAGGGGTACAGGGGAGTGTTGGCTTGTACAGTGTATCTCCGGGACAGGGGTACAGAGGAGTGTTGGCAGGTACAGGGGATCGCCGGGACAGGGGTACTGGGGGTGTTGGCGGGTACAGGGGATCGCTGAGACAGGGGTACAGGGGATTGTTGGCTTGTACAGGAGATCGACGGGCAGGGATACAGGAGAGTGTTGGCGGGTACAGGGGATCGCCTGGACAGTGGTACAGGGGAATGTTGGCGGGTTGAAGGTCAACGGCCTGACGGGCGGGACCGTCAGCTCGCTCGTTGTCCGGAAATTCCATCCGGTCGGGGATCCAGAGCACGGTGAGGGGAGGTGTGCGTGACGGGCTTGAGAGGTGTCGGATAGCGTGGAGTGTGCGGTGGATGTCATTGTGTATGGCAGCGAGAGAGAGTCAATTAAGGAGCGTGAGTCAGAGTATTCGATGATGGTTGTGATGACTTTTGTTCGATGATTTAGTGTAGACAATGTGGTGATCGATGATTTATTGTAGACAAATTGTCTACAATAACACCACATTGTCTCAGACAATGTGTTGCTCGATGTTATGTTGCAGGCAATGTAGCGTTCGATGATTTGCTGTAGACCATGTGGTGCTCGATGAGTTGCTGTAGACAAGTTGGTATGACCACTAACGCTGCCGTGTAGATCGAATGGTGTGGTGTTAGTTTGATTTGGCCAGTGTCGGGCACACCGCACAATGCCGTCACCATGGTTACCGTGGTTTGCACTGGGCCGTCCTGTAGAAGCATGCGTGTTCTGGGTGGGCCGACTGATGGTCGGAAAATTTGCTTTCAGCTTCGATGGGAGGGAGCAGGTTTTTGTTTTCTGGCAATAGATACTTGAGATTTGGGTGTTTCAGGTACCAAGTGGGGTAGGGGATGGGAGAGGCGATTTTGTCGGTGGTTAGGCACATGGATTTCAATACCAGCGTGGGAACCTGATTCAAATGAATCGCAACATTATATTTATTTATGTGATGCACCGAACGCGATGCGCTTGCAGCGGACATTTGCTATCCACAGGACCCATGGCGGCGCCAACCGGGGTACGTTGGGAAGCATACATGTGCAGCACGGACATTTGGTGTCCACAGGACCCATGGCGCCGCCAACCAGGGTACGTTGGGAAGCATACATGTGCAGCACGGACATTTGGTGTCCACAGGACCCATGGCGCCGCCAACCGGGGTACGTTGGGAAGCATACATGTGCAGCACGGACATTTGGTGTCCACAGGACCCATGGCGCCACCAACCGGGGTATGTTGGGAAGCATACATGTGCAGCACGGACATTTGGTGTCCACAGGACCCATGCGCCGCCAACCGGGGTACGTTGGGAAGCATACGTTTGCAGCACGGACATTTGGTATCCACAGAACCCATGGGGCTGCCTACCGGGATACGCTGGGAAGCATACATGTGCAGCAAGGACACTTGATGTCCACAGAACCCATGGCGGCGCCAACCTAGGTACGTTGGGAAGCATACACAAAAACATTAAGGGTAATGTTCAGGAATTAAGTGATGGTTTGAAGATCGTAACTAGTTTTCGAACTACTACATTCGCACCGGTTCATTTTGTATGGCATCACATGAATTTGTGTGCTACTTACGCAAATCTATAGAGTACCCTTTGCTCATATGAATCTGAAGTTAAGCTCATAAGCATAAGCACATGCTCATGTGAATCTGAAGCTAAGCCAACTTTAATCTGAATTTGAAGTTAAGCTCTGAGCAATAAGAAGTTAAGCCAACTTTAATCAATGCATATCGCATCATATTTTATGGAGATGGAGTCTCATCAATTGTAACTATATACCTTTTGCACACACTAGTGAGCATCCGGGCTCGCTTGTCGCGCGGGCGCATGTTTCAGAGTTCTTGATTGGCATCAGGAAACTACCTGATTCCTTTTCTTACTGGAGATCCCACGACGTCAGCATTAGCATTGCGTTTGACGCCTAACGCTTTCGTGATTTTGATGCTGGGATGCTGGCCGCTCAGGTAGTGTTGTGATGCTGGAATGCAGGCCGCTCAGGTAGTGTTGTGATGTTGGGATGCTGACAGTTCAGGTAGTGTTGTGATGTTGGGATACTGGTCGTTTAGGTAGTGTTGTGATGTTGGGATATTGGTAGTCCAGGTGGTGTTGAAAATGGCCGGTATGCGCCCGTTCACGAAAGAGTAGGGAACAGTCATCGACATAGCGACGATAAAATTATGCTCAAGTTCAGATGGACATGAACATCGAGAAGCACACGGGGATGAGGAATTGGCTAATATCCGTGCAAATATCCTTGTAATGCAATGGGTAAGTAATTCACAGCAACTACACTCATGTTGTCATGTTGTAACCCGACCTAACAGGCAGATGCTAAAATACTGGGTTTTTATAGCTTACGTACATCAGATACAAGGACTGAGTATTTAGGTAGCACAACTGTTGATATGATGCATGCTGGCTAATAAAAAGTATGTCGCTTGATGACTCCTCTCGAATCCAGAAGTGCATACAGGGCTGTGGTCACCACTACATTGTCTCAGCTTTCACTCACACCGATGTCCTGTGGAACCATCAAATTCGACCTGCAGGCATTTGCCAAAGTCATACCAAACGTCAATGTGAATGCCATACGCGTCGTACATAATGAAGCATATGCACCGTAGCCTTCGGTAGTTAAACAATGTCGGTGGAGAATCACCACGAATAAGCGTGGTAAGGGAAACATGGAATACATCTCACTGCAATCACATCCGACAGACCGGTATCCAAGATATTCTTTCGCATGCAATGCAGTATTTAAAGCGGATAAAACAGTTATTAAACTGGCTTAGGAAGCCAACGCAACCCAGCACCAACGAGTCAGATAGCACAGGCCAGACTGTGACATGGGACGCATCATTAGCGTGTCTATGATTTCAATTTGGGAGAGATGGACCAGTACGAGTTGTCATAGTAACACATTAAACAACCGTGACAGGAGCAGTAGCTAATGATGGCAACAGTGACGTAACTACAGGATGCTTCACCTCTGGCTTACCACATGGTATGAAGACTGCAGTGGTGACAGAGGAATGCAATCTTACCATGTGCCTTCACCAGACGTGTGCAGTGCACGGTCGGGAAAAATTAGCCTTTCAAAAATTAACCGGACTTGATCCGTTTCACTTTTAGACGCTGGATGTTTTTGCAATGCTTTTTACCAACCGTAAAATCCAATATGTACTGAATGTTGAGCCCTCCCAACTTCCAAGTTGGGTGAACTGTTTCCCCGTTTCCACCACATGATGTGTATGTGCGACCTTTACCTTCACAACATGCACGTGCGTGAAGAAATTGTTCATGCTTTTGAATCTCTTCTGAAGACATGGTGACGTCAGAGACAGCTTCATCACGAATTGCATTTTTTTGCAGGCCACACGTGCGCCAGGTTCGGTGACACTGCTTACTTGCTGTCTGTAGTATTTGATCAGGGCATTTTAAATGGACAGGAAGCTCAAAACAATGACAAAGACGTGCATTCAGTTCCTCCACAATATACTTGTAGCTGTTACAGTCCATTGTGGATTTGTAAGCAAAGGTCATCAGTGAATAAGGGCAGTCACAGGCGTACATGATATAAGCATAAATTGAATATACTTGAGACAAGGCAAGAGGAAGCATCAGACCGAATATCCCCGAAGTCAGTCCAGTCCCATGCACCAATGCCGCCCAAGGCGACGACTGAACAGGGGAGCTGGTAGTCGCGTCAGCTCGTGCGGCAGCTCGTTATGCAGGGCAGGGCATCGATAGCAAAAACGGCGCCTACCCATCTCCGTCCGCGAGATGGGGACGTAGAGGTCCCGGTCCTGACGGGGGTCATGTAGAGGTCATGGTGCTCGGCTACTGTGGTGATGGTACCGGCTAACGAAGCCGGTACCCCGGAAATCCACTGTACCTGCCAAGACTCCCCTATACCCCTGTCCCGGCGATCTCCAACCACTGGCCAACGCTCTACATCATGTATGTGTGCAGGCATGCTGGCGCCATAGCACGTTACACACTCACAATATTAAACCACTCATTTCGAAATGGACGTCACCAAAGCAAAGTCAGAGATCAAAGGAGGTGGTCGTCGCCCGCATACGGTAAGGCCACATAATACTTCTACATGATTGTCATTTCAACTCAACGCACCACGATACCAACCAACCAGAAGCGTGCTCCGACTCTTCCGGCCGCCCAGTTCCACATGCATTTTGATGATGCAATCGGTACCATGGTGTACTCCTGCAACAGAAGCCGATCCAACCTGTCGACGTCGGTGCAGTCGGCAGTCCACCTGCCGTCGGTACAGTCGGCAGTCCCCCCGCCGTCGGTACAGTCGCCAGTCCACTTGCCGTCGGCGCTGACGTGCCCGTGGTCGCTCCGCCATGCCGTCTCTGCCGCCGCCGCTGCTGCTGTTGCTGCTGCTGCTGACCCAGCTGACGTCGCTACCGGCGCCGCTGAGTGCCGCCACCGCCCGCCGACTGCGTGTGCTGAACTGGGTCACTCTGGAGGACACAAGCCAAGCTGAGACAGGAAGCACCGTGCCGGCCATGAGTCGCCTCCAGTGCGGCCTGCTCTGCCTGAGGTACGCTGAGTGCCTTGCAGTCGCCTTCGACGACCATCTGTTGTCCTGTCAGCTGGTGCACTGCGCCTCCGAGTGGACGTACCGTGACGGCCTCTGCTATAGGGTGACCGGTTTAGCGAATACTTGGCTCGAAGCAGCTGACCTCCGCCATACGCTTTGGTCCGACTCTACGTTAGCACCTGTCCCAACACCAGCCGTGCATCACTTCGTCTACCTCATGAAGAATGAAAACACCGAATGTGACACTGTTTCGATCGGCGTGCACCATCTGCCGGAGTTTGCGTACAGTGAGTTCCGCAGCTTGGATGGCAGTCCAGTGGCTTACTCGGCATGGAGTACTGGTCACCCAAATGCCGACAGGTCTCGACGTCTTGGTGTCTTTCTTCAAACCGTGAGTAGGAAATGGGTAGACAGAGTTGCCGATCTTGAATTGTCGAGAGCTTACGGTGTGTGTATGTACGATCCGGCCAAGTAAACACCTGGCCACAACACTGATCACGACTCCACACCTGGACGGCCTCCGCTGATCGGGCCAAGTAAACACCTGGCCACAACTGATCACGACTCCACACCTGGACGGCCTCCGCTGATCCGGCCAAGTGAACACCTGGCCACAACACTGATCACGACTCCACACCTGGACCACGACTCCGCTGATCGGGCCAAGTAAATACACCACACCTGGACGGCCTCCGCCATCACCACTGCACAACATTGTGAGCATGGTATGGGCAGAGCATGGTAAAAGTCCCCAAGAGGTGTAGTCTGCAAGGGAAGACTCACGTCAAAGGCAGCTGATTCAGACGGGCCTGCAAGAGCAGCTCGTAAACATCAAGTACTGCTGACGCGTCCTGACGTCCGACGTCCGACTTCCGGCTTCCGACGTGACTCGTCCGACGTGTCGCGTCCAACGTGTCCGACGATGCGCACTGAAGAGCCTGCTTCAGAAGGTGCGCCGTATGGCCAATTGCTCAGGACCCAATAATTATATGTACATAAATACATATATATATATATATATATATATATATATATATATATATATATATATATATATATATATATGCATAGATATATACATATCTATACATAGATATGGATACATATATTATATGTATTATTTATGATATCCTAATTAGATCTGGTATCTTGTCTCTTTAAATCTATATAACATTGCATATGCAAATAAATGCATAGATATATAGATAGAAAGCCACTAGCCTCGATCAATGCACTTCACGATGTTTTTCTTCCATTATGACCACTATATGTGAACATAATGCTGGTTTTCCACCTAGCCTTTATCTCATTATAGCCGTTAGCAATAGAGTGCTGGTTTTCCAGCTAGGCTTTATCTCCTTATACCCGTTAGTAATACCCAGCCGGTTTTCCAGCCAGCCCATATCTCTTTATAGCCGTTTGTAATAGAGTGCTGGTTTTCCAGCCAAATCCTATTTCTTCATAGCCACGAGTAATGCAGTGCTGGTTTTCCAGCCAGTCCTTATCGCTATATAACCGTTAGCAATGCAGTGCAGGTGTTACATTCTGCACTTATCTCTTCATAGCCATCAATAATACCGTGCCGATTTTCCAGCTAGCCTTGATCTCTTGATAGCCATTCGTAACACCGTGATGCACAACACGACTGCAGCAGCATATTTAACATCGCCGTCAATCGATGCTATCACACATTTCATGGCGGAATGCAGAACGGTGTCGCAGTTTTGGAATGTACTGATACACAAACTGTGTTTAAACAACAGAACTAGCCCGAATCTATGCATAGAGTACATACTGTTTGGATGTATAGGTGCAAATGACATTGTCAACTTTAAGCTACTGCTCGCAAGCAGTACACAATAGGTAGGAAACACGGTGAAATGGAAAAGTGTTACTGGCGGAATTTATGGGAAGAATCAGGGAAATACATGAAATAAAAAATGTACTGCATTTAAGACCGGATCAACGCAAAAGTATACGGATAGTTGGCAACCGCTTGTGCAAAATGTATATGTCGATATATAAGTGTACTCACCTATCAATGTGTGTAGGTGTGTGCATGTGTGTGTAAATTTACTATGTGACGATATGCGTAAATAAAGCGCCGGTGCAATCCGGACAAAGGTGAAAAAAATGTCATCAATAACAGTTCTTCCAAGAGATTAGCGCTGCGTGCGTTCAGTATGGAGACCGGAACACCAACTCCCACTCAGACTCCCATTGACTCAGACTCCAATAACTTTTGCGGAATGAGCAGCAACAAATGGTAAGCTGGAAGTCCGACGGGAGCTGCGGCGTGCCCTGACAGGGTGTAATCTGCACGGCGTGCCCTGTCAGGGTGTAGTCTGTACGACGTGACCTGACACAGTGTAGTCTGCACGGCGTGCCCTGATAAGGTGTAGTGTGTACGGCGTGCCCTGACAGGGTGTAGTCTGCACGGCGTGCCCTGACGGGGTGTAGTCTGCAGGGCGTGCCCTGACAGGGTGTAGTCTGCACGGCGTGCCCTGTCAGGGTGTAGTCTGTACGACGTGACCTGACACAGTGTAGTCTGCACGGCGTGCCCTGATAAGGTGTAGTGTGTACGGCGTGCCCGTACAGGGTGTAGTCTGCACGACGTGCCCTGACAGGGTGTAGTCTGTACGGCGTGCCCGTACAGGGTGTGGTCTGCATGGCGTGCCCTGACGAGGTGTAGTCTGTACGGCGTGCCCTGACAGGGTGTAGTCTGCACGGCGTGCCCTGTCAGGGTGTAGTTTGTACGGCGTGACCTGACACAGTGTAGTCTGCACGGCGTGCCCTGACAGGATGTAGTCTGTACGGCGTGCCCTGACAGGGTGTAGTCTGCACGGCGTGCCCTGTCAGGGTGTAGTCTGTACGACGTGACCTGACACAGTGTAGTCTGCACGGCGTGCCCTGATAAGGTGTAGTGTGTACGGCGTGCCCGTACGGTGTGTCTGCCGACGTGCCTGACGGGTGTAGTCTGTACGGCGTGCCCGTACAGGGTGTGGTCTGATGGCGTGCTTTGACGAGGTGTGTTGTCGGCTGCCCTGAGGGTGTATCTGCCCTTTTTTTGTACGGCGTGCACTGACAGGGTGTAGTCTGCGCGGCGTGGCCTGACAGGATGTAGTCTGCACGACGTGCCTTGACAGGATGTAGTCTGCACGGCGTGCCCTGTCAGGGTGTAGTTTGTACGACGTGACCTGACACAGTGTAGCCTGTACGACGTGCCGCTACGGCTCATTCGCGGGCATTGACTACTAGAACCGTTTTGTACAGGCTCCTCGGAACACAAGGCAGGCCAGAAAGTTGTGGCTTTGTGTGGTGAAAATATCAAAACGTTCTGTTTTACTCATGTATTTTTGGTTGCTAAGGGGGAGGGGCCGAGACTTCTGGCGCCCCTTGATTGCGTCTCTAAGAACCATTAGGTAGAAGGTTACGTTGGAGTGGAACGCTTTCCTGAGTCGCTTTTTACCGATTTTTGACCAGCACTCTCCAGTTTGGCGGATGCGCATCCGGAAACCTAGCGTCCTAGCGGTGTCTGACAGAACTAGACACCGCTGGGGTCTAGTCCTGCTAGCTCTCGTGGCCCGCCGTCGGGAGGCGCTGCGTTTCTCAGATCACGAGTCTGTCGCGTATACAGAGCTCAGCTGACAGGTGCGTTCTGCCCTCCAGCGCAACACTCTTATCACGCGCCCTGGAGGGCCTCTAAAAATTACGCGCACTGGAGGGGTGTGGCGGATTCCGCCCCCCTAAGATCTCGGTTCCTATTAAAGCTAGAGGAACACAATTTGCAAGGTGGATGGGTACGGTAGTGACCTCCATTGTGTCTAAGCTTCATGACCTTAGGTCAATATCTTCAAGGTCAAATGAGGTCACATTTGTCAAAATTTTCTTCTTTTGCGTGGTTTCACTTCTCATTGTTCTGGATCGCTGAGATTGTACTTAAATGCTCCAAAATGGTCATCAATGACATTACTAATGAGGCAATACAGATGCTAGACCCAACATTTGACCTCAGGTCACCTATATAGCAGCACTTTATCCGGTCAGTTATCTGTTCCAGTTACCGGAACCGGGCCACCCGCCCGACTGCTCCGTCGGGCAGCTCGGCGCAATCGCCTTCGCGAAGAAAGGAGTGAAGTGCATGAATAAAGTATAGAAACGCAATAACATGCGGTACAAATGACAAACAGTAGTGCACTTATGGCAACACTCCAGTTGACGAAGTTTGGTTCCATTAAACTGTCATGAACTTGACCTGACTTGACCTCGGTGACCTAACATGATCATGAAACTATATAGCATATCAATATACATCAAACAAGTCACTAGTGTTCCAAGAACACTTCCTTTTTGCAGATATACTGGAAGCGCATCAGCGCCGATTTTTGTGGTCTGGCGCTAATAATTTTATTTTATTTTAACAGCCCCGAACTGGAATATTTTTTGGCTGATATCCATCGTTCTTGCTTTAAACGACTCGCCGGTCATTTCTAATCAGGTACGCAGAAAATCGCGTATATCGACCGGTAAAATCTGTAGTTAAGTACGAAAAACCGAAGGGGTGGGCGGATTTCGCCCCCCACCCCCCTCCCGTGCGCGTGTTAGCGACGTGCAGAGGCGCATCCAGGAGAGAGGACGATAGGGCAAGCGGTGGAGCATTTGGTCCACCGTAAGCGATGCCAAGAGCTATCGAACGGCTCCCGCCGCTACGCCTGACCAGCTGAACGGCTGCTTTGTAGGCGTTGGACGACGCATTGCTAGTGAGGATGCTGGTCAGGGTACCTCCCCGAGCCTGGCCTGCCGTTTGCCACGAGTAGTCGCGGTGCACTCTGTTTGGTGCCACCATCCCCCTCAAGGCTGCGTGCCACTGTGTTCGGCATGAACAGCTCGTCCGCCTGCGGTAGAGACGGCACCAATGGGGTATGGCTCTGCTGAGCTTTGACGTCATTGGCAGTATGCTTCTACATTTATTCAACTCCAGCCTCACCCTTGCCGACGTCTCCATTTCCTTGAACCACTCCTCATTTCATCACATCTTTAAATCCGGTGATCCTACCAGTCCATCCAAAGTACCGGCCCATCTCTATTTTCCCGGTAATTCCCAAAATTGTGGATCGTGCACCCCACCAGCATCTTTACGCCTACTTTTCCAACAACCACCACCTCTTTCCTACTCAGCACGGTTTCCGCCGCCGTTACTCCACAGGGACAGCGCTGACATCCTTATCTGACCAGATACTATCAACCATTGATCGTGGGGAGATATCTGTCCTTTTCCTCCTGGATTTGAACAAATGCTTTAACGTGATGAACAACTCGAATCCCTTGACCAAATTAAGCCAGCACGGTATCGACATTTCATGGTTTTCTACGTATCTCCAAACCCACAACCAGAGTGTCAGCGTCACTGATAATCTGGGTCGTAGCATACATTCTGTGCGACTTCCTAACAGCATCGGGGATTTTCAACGCTAATCTCTGGGCCCATTGTTCTGCTGCGTCTTCTCCAATGACCTCGGTATGTTAGCTGAGGGCGCAGTAGTCGTCCAGTATTCAGATGACAAAAAATGTTGGTCACCGGAAACAAAACTCGTATCCAAAGTGTCGCTTCCGAGTTGGAACACTGCTTCCCTTGATATTTGGTTAGTCGATAACGGTTTAATGTAAATGTGGAGAAAACCTAGCTTATGGTCGTTCGCAGGGACACAAAATGCACCAATCATCACAAATTCACTGTAGCGTTTCACCATCAACATTTGCTCCCATCTTCGAAAGTAAAAAGCCCTAAGACTAACTTTTGATGGCAACTCAGCTGGGACTCGCATATTTCTAAGATTACCAGACGATGTTTCGGAACTGTGGCCTGTCTCTCGCATCTCAGAGGCTACCTGCCACCAGAGGTGCACAAACCTGCCAACTCGCCTACCAGCGTAGGTGACAGATATCGACTGAAACTGTGCCGTTGTTGTTACAGATAATCATTATTCGGAGAAGGAAAAGTATTCACCATATAAAGAAGATATATCACTTCAGAAAGGACATTTTAACGAAAAATCTTTCGTGTACAGTTTATTTGTGGTTATTTCACAAGCTATTCGCGTATATTTCGGTAAGTTATCACTGCAATTTCGGAACAGGACATTTGGCAGCGCTAACTCTTTTGGGAGAGATCCCGGTGCACAATATCGGCTGCACGCAGCCAGCTCCATTAGGGCTGAGCCATGGCGCAGCAGGTTGTCACAGATACGCCGTGACAGTTGATAGGGTTCGATTGCGGCGCAGTTCCCAAACGTTGGTATGGGAAACGACGGACGACGGGCACCTGCCAAACCCTGCCAGCCTCGGGCATCGTCTTTCCCGGTCGTTACTTGCTCTAGTTGTCTCTAGTTATCTTGGTTACTTGTTGGTTCTCGTGTGATCGCGTGCAGTGAGGTGAGGTATTCTGTGCTGATTGGTGCCGAAATGCCGCCACCTTCGCGCCGGAAGGCTCTGTGCGTGTATCCTGGCTGCATATATAATGGAGAGCTGAGATCCCAGCTGAGCGACCGTCTGACCACACTTCGACTAAGCCAGCCGACGTCCTGGAAGCAGCTCGATCAACCATCCCACGAAACTTAAATAGGCCCAAAAGGTCCGTGCTACCATTCGTCGGCGAAGCACTATCCTTCATGTTCGGAACCACCACCGATGCTGACTTAGAAGCAGTTCTGAACCGTCTGAACACATTAGAAATTGGTAACGACCAGATGATACATGTTTTAGGAGAAAGTGTGTACCTGATGAACTGGACAAACATAGCAGTGCAGACCAATCGAAAAGCAATCAACCACACCAGCCGCCTAGTAAACAACTTAACTTACCAGGTTTCGAAACTTGAACAGACCGAGATGCAAAATTTCGAAATATACATCAACCTGCAAAATCAGATTACGAAAGTAATGGAAAGCATATGAGCCATTCTTCAACAGGCCCGTGTACAACATTCAGAGTTACAGCTACAGCTTAGCTTCCTGGCTCATGGCATTCTGTCCCGTTCGTTTGTCGAACCAGCCCAACTGCGTGACCTTCTGTCAAACATAAAAAACGCTCTGCCTAGTGCAAAAGCGCTACCTTACCATCCCGACGATTTAGATAAATATGTAACAGAGTTACTAGAAATTGTACTTTTGGCTGTCCCGTAACTGTAAATGACGTGACCCCGTAAGCCTGCCGACCGTAAAAGTATACGGTAAATGTAACACCCCACTGGCCTCTAGCTGCCGGCCGACTTCCGCCCTCTCGAAGCCACCAGTCGGTTCTGGAATCCGGATGGTGACGCGCGAGGGGATTTGACGTTTTTCAACCAATGACAGAACGAGGGTCTCCGGGGCGTCGCCAGCGGCCGCGCGGTCGGTCGCTAGTGCGATAGGGGACACGGGCGGCCACGCTACTGCTAGCGCTTCGTTTGCCCCTGGCGGCGGAAGTTCGAACTGTAATCATGCCATCGAGTCGTATAGCGGCCGCGGCCGCCAGATGCTAAATCATGAAGATAATTGTCAAAACCAAAGAAAGTATGCTATCTCGAGATTTTGCCCCACCTGTGCTGGATACATTCATCATTTCTGCATCAGCTGATACAACTTAGACTCGAGTATAATGGCCGTTAGTAATCGTCAATTTTGTTTTAAAGTTGACATGTTCCCATGTTTCCGTATACCTTTAGCATGGGGAACGCCAGAAGCTTCATGTGGTCGCATGTGAAATTGGATATTTTGATCAAACGATGGTACTAACTAAAAATGCCCCCCCTGGAACTTCCTCAGAATTTATCACTCGTTTCAATGAAGGTATTCCTGATCAACTGACACTGCCGCTATACATCTTCAAATTTGCTTAACCCTCGCACGGCTGGTGGTCTGAGCCACCTTCGCCAGGCTGGGGGGGGGGGGGTAGATACATAACCCCGGGTATCTTACGAACCAAGCAAGATAGAACGAATCTGAAAATTGCATCGGATTGCTCGAACAAATTCCAGTCGAAAGTACTTCGGTAGTTTTTACGCTAGGATTTGAACTTAACCCTCGCACAGCTGAGGGGGATAGATACCTACCCCACGAAAGTTTTCCCGCGACAGCGGGAAAACGGCGCGCGGCAGGACGCTGAAATTTGGCATACCTTACAATTAGCTATTTTACAATTACAATTAGCCCAAAACTCGAAATTAAAATTGTCAAAATTTTGGATTTTCAAATTTTCGGATTTTTAAAATTTTGGATTTTTAAAATTTTGGAATTTTGCATTTTTTCTTTTTGAAATAGGTATACGAACCAAAAATATGCCGTTCTAAGTCAACTTAGCATTATACAAAAGTCCATAGTTTGTCTGCAATGTTGATGTTAGTTTAGATAAAACTATAAAGTGCAAAAAATGACGTCATCAAAAAATCAAAATTCGAAAATTCTGAAATTGTACGTTTTGGCGCTCAGTCAAGATAAGTAAACCCTGAAAGTGTCATTGTAATATCTTTGTTATTCAAGGCGTGGCGACTGCTTAAATATTTTTGGAGGTGACCTCACTTGACCCGCGATAACTCGGTGACCTTTGATGACCCGACCATATTTTTTTTTAGAACATGTAAAAATAGCTAATGGTAAGGTATCCCAAATTTCAGCGCGCTGCCGCGTACCATTTTCCCGCTGTCGCGGGAAGAACCTTAGGGGGGGTAGGTATCTACCCCACACAGCCGTGCGAGGGTTAAAAATGAAATAGCATCGCAAGTATGTCTTTAAGTGAGGACAGTGTCAATTTCTTGCAGATAATAAGGGCCCTGGTGTATAATAAAACTATTTTAACAACACTAATGTTTTTAAAAATCTTTAAATTTCTTTAAAAACACATTTTTTTACACAAACACAAAAACACACATTTTTATCCATCTTTCAAGATTATTCTCTTCCATTCAAAGTTAGGCTAGGCTAGTCTACTATGTGGCTTTTTCCATTTACTTAACATTATTTGGTATGCTATATGACCCAACCCTAAGCTCATCTTTTGGTGTTACTTTGTCTGCCAACTGAGAAACAAAAACTGCAAAGGAAATGAGTGGTACGATCATGCTAACTACCTTTCTAAATATGACATTGGGAAAAAAATCCAATAGGCACAAAATGACTTGAAAGGAAAAATACATATTTACAATAATCATATACACCATAGGTATTGTGACTTGCAATTATGAGTATTTATTTCTTGTGAATTAATTAGCAGGACCAATGAACTATGGAGCTAAATGATAACATATACTCCTAAATGTTATGAGGATGAATGATCGAAACCTGGTTGAAATATCTCAAGCCAATGCAACACAGAATACCAAACAGTTCTTGATTTGTGTTTTCATTTGCTCAAATACCACAGTTTTCAACTACATTTTACAGAATGAGTTTATATTTCCATTGAACACAAACTCAGTTTGTTACACAGCAGATAGATCCTTTGTCCAAAGATGCATGACCATGTTTCACCAAATACATCCCAGCTCATGATTGCAGGCACCTACCTGTCAAACTGCATTGTCCCAGACCACTCATATGCTACTGTAAGACAAAACTTTGGTAAATTTGTGCATTAGAGTAATGTTTCTATGCTTGGAATTTTTGCAAATGCAATGTTTGTTACAATGATTAAGATAATGTGACCACTCATTTCCTGTGCAAATAAATACTCTTCAGTTGACAAGCAAAATCATACCAAGCAAGAGCTTTGATTCAGATAATTTAACATAAAATGCATGTTAAAGTGAGCTATCATAACATAGCCTGAGAAAGCCTAAATAGCATACAACCTAACAAGGCCAATAATGTAACCTAAGGTAACCTAACCAAGTTTAATCTCCCTTTTAGGAAAATAAACTAAGAAAAAGAAAAATATGGAAACATTGCGTTTTTTCAAGATTGTCCAAATTAATAAAGCCTAACACAGCCCAACCAAACCTAGCCTAAGATGAAAGATTCCTCCAAAATTGAGTTTATTGAACTTTAAGATATTCACAAGGGAAGTCTACCACTCTCATTACCTCCGTAAAGCAAACAAATGTATGAGGTTTGGTTAGGTTAAGTTTTCTAATTTGGATAATTTGTATTTTTGTATTCAACAAAAACATTTTTTTCTCTTCTATAACAGGTTAGGCTAGGTTCTTAAACTGGAAAAAAACGTTCAGAAGAAAATTTATCAAAGGTAGTCTTGCCATTTATGGAAATATTTGATGTCTTGGAAATAATTTTTGCAGTGCAATGCTTATGAATGTGCTTAACATGACGTGACCACTTATTTCCTCTGCAAATGCATACTTTTCAGTCAGGATGCGAAATGCAAGCCAGAAAGGGGGTGCTGAGTTCAGCAATATATCATATGACATAATATTCAGCAAGTAACATTGAAAATACAGAAAAAATGTAACATAACCAAAAATAATTTAGCCTAATCTTCCATGCAAGAAAGGAATTTTTTTAAACATCAAATTTCTGAACAACTTTATTGGCAAACATTTTCAGTGTAAAAAACCTAACCTAGCTAACCTAGCCTGAACAGTTTTTGAAGAAAACCGCATGCTTCATGGAGGTGAAATGTGTAAAACTTGTCATGGTTACCTTAAACTGCAATAATACCATTTTGTTAATGGCATGTTTAAGATGATTTGGGCTTTAGGGCACATAAACTGTATTGGTGACATAGCTTTTAAGATTATTTCTTCTGACATGAGGTTAGGCTGGGTTAGGTTAAGTTATGTTCCCATTTCTTTCCTAATGTCATTATTCTTAGAATATTACCCAACTCAAAGCCCATTTATTACCTGCCTTGTGAAATGTAAGCATTTATGGAAGAAATTATTGGTCATCCAAAAACAAGTGAAAAAAATAATCTGCAAAATTTTCCACAGAAAAAACGTAATATAACTGAAGCTAACAAAACATATCCCTGTTTTCTTTATGGAGTTAAAATACGTGGAAGACATGTGCTGCGAATACCTTAAAGCACAGAAATACTGGAATTTTTGCCTTCTTGCAGCAAATGATTTGTATTAAATTTCACCATGGTGTGTAGGTATATTGCCACAATTTTGCAAAACAAACAACAAGCCTGGGCACATCATTTGCATGTGGCATCCAAATCAAACAAATCTGAACACAGCTTCAGAACTTGAACATGTAGGTATCCAGACAGGGAATGCTTATCCAACAAACTTACATTCAAATACTGGGATTGTAAGATGAATGGTGCCTATCCCCAGATTGATAATAAGTATGGTCAATTTTGAATGTTTAAACATTTCTGTAATGATTCTGAGATGTTGTGATATTTGGGGAAATTTCTCACTATATTATTTGGCAGTTCGCAAATGTAATATAATATAAAACACATGGCCAGGTACATTTCTCCTTCAGGCATCCCCCGCTGTGAAAGTAAATGCAATATTACAAGGTTTGTATCCCCGTTTCCATCCGCAAATACTGATACAGCTAATGTCATCAGTATCAAAGGTGTAACTCATAAATGTTATTGTTTTGGACTGAAGTGGTCATATTTCCATATTACCTAGCCTACAGCAAAATGAATATGATGCCATCAAGCTTCATTCTGGGACGAAAGCGTAAACAATTTGTCATGCGCCGATGATTGCGCCAAAAGCGCCACTATGCCCACCGAATCAATAATATTTTCACAAGAAATTGCGCATGCGCAGAACGGATGTCCGCTTCTAACACTAGTATGTCCCCTACCGTAAAATAAAAAGCAACATGTTCTTATTGGGGAAAAAACTGATGGAAGCCAGACATCAATTAAAACCAAGATCAGCCAGAAAAAAACATTGTTGATAGTTGATGTAATAAAATATCAACCCAAGCAGGGTGGGAATTACGGCACTTCTTAAGAGATTTTATCTCTTAAAACATTTTTGCACTCCGGGTTCATATTGGATAGGATGGGCTTCGCATGTACTCCGACACAAATGTGGGAACAAAGATATCAATAAAAACAAACAGAACGACTACCAAAAAAAACGCTGGTTATTCCACTTACGGTTACTACTCAAACTAATCACTTTGTGTAGCAGTCAGCAGCCGGACCACAGCTTCACACACTCCATCAATCTCAACCACCGGAATTGCCGACAACAACGCGCCAACAGCAACTTGCAAGATGATGCGCATGCGCACTGAGAACACTGTTCTCCGGCTCTGGAGCCGCGTCTCGGAATACATGTGTTCCTCCCACCCTATAGTGGGAAACTTTGACAGTTTTAAGAGACGTCTCCGGAGTCCCGGAGGGCACCAATCAGAATTGGCTGCGCTAGCGTATTCTGTTCTGAAATCTTTCCGTCAACCAATCAATGCAAGGTATTTTTTATATGACGTCATAACCATTAGCAACTTTGAACACACGGTTAACAGTGTCCACACAAGTTAACAGTAAACACAAGACCTTGACTGATCCTTTGCTTTGATCACATCCAACTGTGGCATGTGCGGTAGCGGAGTTGCGTTCGTATTACGTGGGAAATTGACTGCGTAGGTAGGTAGGTATACGCTCTGAGCTGAGGGTGAAGTGTGAAGTATTTTTGTTTGTTTTTCATATGGCTAGCCATGTACTGAGACCAACAGTGAAAGGAAAACGCATTTCTCCTGTGAGTTATAAGAAACAAAACAGTGCTGATTATTACAGGTCACTGCCGGGCGGTGCCATCCATTGTTTACTTCTTAGTTCGTATGTTTTGGCATTTGATTTGACCAAAAATGAGAATGATATTACTTATGCATATTATGTAGGTACTAATTTAGGTTTTTCCGGTCGGTTACTGGTAAACAGATTCCATGCATAAAAAAATAATGTCCATGAAAATGTACTCCGGAAGAAATCGGTATGCACTCCGACTCCCAACCCGGAAAGTAAGTTTCCCCCTCTGAACCCAAGTGAAAGAAACATGATTTTTCCCCAAAAAAACATCCTTTCAGCTCACTTCTGGAAAACCTCAAATCACTTTCAGGCTTGTGCCCATCTTTTCATCTTTGTGATCCAGTTCCCATCTGCAAACCATGTCAACACCCTTGAAGGATTGTAACTCAGCCTGGCATAAGCTATGCATGTTCGCTGTGTGTCTGTGACACAGCCTTTGGGAGATATCAGGCATGACTACTTCACAATTTTCAATTTCAGAAGATATGTAGGCAACTTCATGCCATGCAACATCAAAATTTTAAGTAATGAATTCAGAAGGAAATATAGCAGTCATTCATTTCATACTTATAGGCATCACATGCAATGCAACCACATAAATCTACAGGGAGATAGTGTAGAGTATGCATGGCTTTCTACACCCATAGTTATTTGTGCACTCAAGTGTACATTATTTACTCAACTTCTGTTTTTTTTTCTTCAACAACAGTTCAGGCTAGGTTGGGTTAGGTTAGGATATTTTATTTGAAAATTATTCCCAAAACAATAATGGTCTTGCAATTTTTTATTCTTAAATAAGAATTTGTTTTCTTACAAAGATGGTTAGGCCAGGTTAGGCCATGCCATTTCACTTCTTTCATAATTTCAAATCAAATATTACTTTTTATCCAATATTACCCAACTTTAAGCCCGTTTTTGATATTTTGCTTCCAAGCTGACAAGTATGCATCTACAGAGGAAATGAGTGGTCACATCATATCAAGCACATTCATAAACACTGCAATGGATAAAATAAATTTTAAGAAATCAAAAATACCTTGAACCACAAATTTATCTATATTCATTTTGAAAACTTTTTTGCAAAAACAGTGTTGATTATATTATTTGAAATTGTGCTTCTTCAAAAACAGCTTGTGCTAGATTAGCTTTCCGACTTTTCAAATTCAGATAACATTTCCTTAAAACTGGATGTCTCAACTGCATGTCTCATCTGACTTCTTCTGATTTACATGTTAATCCTGCTGCCATATAACCACCATATAATAAAGTTCATGCATACCCTCACCTTGAAGCCTGATTATCAAGTTTCAAGATGAGGGCTATATATTTTTGAAATTCAATTTCTCTTACATAGGAAAGGCAATTTTTTTTAGACTGACTGTAGAACTGTTTGCAGACATAGCCCCTTCGCCTCCTTAGCTAATCAAGAACTACCTAGGTAGGTACCTACGTTCAGAATAGGTTCTGTTCAAGTTCTTACCTTCGAGCCAAGACTGCCATTTGCCGCCAGCACCAAATTCTTTAGAATAGTGGGCAATCCTTTGTGTTTGGTGTCCATGTGCCTCTTCAGGTTCCTCCTTTCACCATTGAAAGTGCAGTTCAAATGTCCACAACGAACATTCATACGTGACGGAGGTCGACCCATGCCTGCCATCCGATAATACAGGCACAGAGCAGAAGGCAAAATAACAAGGTTCGATGATAAATATTCTGTGACGAGTATCAATGCTTCAAACCACCACACGTGCGACAACAACCCAAGGCAATCTACAACCGGTACTGCACGCACGTGAGCCAGTTTCGTCGCAAGCGCGTCACCGGTTGTAACACGTTCATAGGGAGCTGAAAAAATGAAATTCAGGAGAGAGGCAATAGGAGCTAGACTCCCATCCAAATCAAAGGAAGCTAGGCCGTACGGGGATTTCGTTTTTCTCCCGGGTGGCAACTCTTGCCAACTGGAGGGTGTCTCCCCACAGCCAAGGAGTCAGGCAATAAGAGCTGAAATCCCATCCAAATCAAGGCAATCTAGTCCGTACAGCGATTTCGTTTTCTCGCCAGGTAACAACTCTTACGAATTGGAGACTGTCTCCCCACAGCCAAGGACACGAGTTTTAAATTAAACATACTGTTGTATTATGTTAATCATTGCATCAATTATTCCATAGAAGCATGCATATATCGTTCTGGAATGGAAAAGTAGGTTGAGTGGTGACTACGCCTTCGCGTAGTACTGTCTCCTGAGTACTTTGTTAAGGAAATATTCTGTCTCCTACTCGGGTAGTCGAGTAAGCAGTTTTTTTCACCTCTGGTGATACTTTCAGCTTGGTAAAATCGCAACACTAAAGAGGACGTCCACTACATTCTTTTAATTTGACTGACATACTCTCTCTATTTACTGGTAATTTATAAATGCTATATACTGATGATACTCACCATGCACGGCTATTCCATCAAGCGGTCGAAAAAGGAAGATGGCGTCGAATTGCACTGCAGGAGACGCGCGGTTGAGAATTGTGAGAACCAGTATGGATACCTTTCCTGGCTCTCGCACCAATTCTGTAACATCGAGAACCATATCCAGCATTGCTATGATTCTCGGACACTCCCGCTAATAGACATGAGTATGCACCATGAGCTCGAAGAACATAAAATTGTATTACAAAGTTATCGTGTCGTTCTCTGAGACTCGTGACGAGTGTAAAACGATAACTCCTTATGACGCCTCTAATAAAAAAAACTCGCTGGAAGCATGCAAGAATGCCAAATCAATAGGTATTCGTGGCACTGGCTGCGAATAATTGCTAGCAATGAACAGCATATTGTATGTTATATATTAGATATTGTAGAGGGGGGGGGGGGGGGCCCGCCCCCCCCCCCCCCCCGGGGGGGGGGGGGGGGGGGGGGGGGGGGGGGGGGGGGGGGGTGAGAGGGGGGGAGGTCCGGGCCACACCTGCCTCGGCGATGTCGGGGCGGGCCTCTGGTTGGTGACGGATTTGGGCGGCTGCCGGGTGCCGTCTGGTTGGTGACGGATTTGGGGCGTGGTGGTGCGTTTTTTGGGCGGCTGCCGGGTGCCGTCTGGTTGGTGACGGATTTGGGCGGCTGCCGGGTGCCGTTGGTGAGGATTTGGGGGGTTCCGGGGGTTTTTTTGGGGTTGCTGGTTGGTGACGGATTTGGGCGGCTGCCGGGTGCCGTCTGGTTGGTGACGGATTTGGGCGGCTGCCGGGTGCCGTCTGGTTGGTGACGGATTCCGTGCTGCTCGCGGCTCGGTCGGTGGGCTGGCTAGATGGTTGTCGGCTCGGGCCCACCTCTTCAACCGCTCCGACGTCGTCTCCAACTCTGCCGCGGCGTGTCGCCACCACCACACGAATGTATCTAGGCGAGACCAGGCTCCTTTCCACGTGACATACGCCCGTGAGTGCGCCCGGCTGATCATGTAGCGAGGAGTGGTTGTGGGCTTGGAGCGTGATGTGATACTGGTGGATGGATATGACACAATATGTACACGGCGTCGGTACTGCCACCGCCGACGGCACTCGTCCATTTAACACGCGCCCTGGAGGGCCTCTGAAAATTACGCGCACTGGAGGGGGGCGGATTCCGCCCCCCCTAAGATCTCGGCTCTTAGTAAAGTTGGAGGAAAGAAATTTGCAGGGTAGATGGGTACGGCAGTGACCTCTATTGTGTGCAAATTTCATGACCTTAGGTCAATATCTTCAAGGCCAAATTAGGCCAACTTGGACAAATTTCTGGTTTGGCATGGCCATGCTTGTCATCGTTATGGATCACTGTGATTGTGTTTAAATGCTCAAAAATGGGCATGAATGATGTTTTGGACATTATTAATGATGCAATGCAGATGCTAGACCCAACATTTGACCTCAGGTCACCTATATAGCACGACTTTATCAGGTCAGTTATCTGTTCCAGTTACCGAAACCGGGCCGCCTCCCGACTGCTCCGTCGGGCAGCTCGGAGCAATCGGCTTCGTGAAGAAAGGAGTTAAGTGCATGAATAAAGTATGGAAACGCAATGACAAACAGTGCAAATGACGAACAGTTGTGCATTTATGACAACATTCCAGTTGATCATGTTTGGTTCCATTAACCTGTCATGAACTTGACCTGACTTGACCTCGCTGACCTAACATGACCTTGAAACTATACAGCATATCAATATACATCAAACAAGTCGCTAGTGTTGCCAAGAACACTTCCATTTTGCGAGTATACGGGAAGCGCATCAGCGCTGATTTTTGTGGTCTGGCGCAGGATTTATTTTGTGATTTTAGCGGCCCATAACTTGAAAAATTTTCGGACGATTTTCATTTTTCTTCCTTTAAACGACGGGCAGTTCATTTCTAAGCAGGCACGCAGAAAATCGCGTATATCGACCGGTAAAATCTGCAGTTATTTGTGAAAAACCGGAGGGGTGGGCGGATTTCGCCCCCCTCCAGTGCGAGTGTTAAGGTACCCACCCGTGTACCACCCTGTAGCACATGCGCCATCCACTCGTCACCCCCCCCCCCCCACCAAACGTTCTTCGGGCAGCCAGATGCAGTCTTGGCCATGATTATTCCTGGGAACTTTTTTTTCTCGACAGTAATGTTTTGTGATCGCTGAACATTCGCGCTGAGTTTCCACTAATCGCCGATGGTCATTCAATTTCCCCATCATTATCATTCACACGAACCTTTCATTCACGACCATTCTTGGTTCCTTTCATTCCCACACATTCGGTCGGTCGATGCTAAAACCAGGTGGCCCGCAATTTCTTCCCTCGAGCTTTACGTAAACATTTACCGGGCCGTACAGGCTCAATTAGTCCTTATTACATTTCAAGTATCCTTTCCGAGATACTACCTGGAAATGGCTGATGCGACTCTCCTGATTGCATAGTTTGTATCTATTTCAGTTCCTACCCTCTATGCTTGGCAACAGTGGGCGGTGAAATTTTCCGTCGGCTTCTGCGCCGCCTTATAACTGAATTCAGGTATCAATGGCCAACTTACCTAACCTGACTTAATCGATGCCATGCCTGACCTTACACGTTGAAACTCGCGACCGGGAGCGGTACTGATGCGGTACGCGACCGGGAGCGGTCCAGGGCCCTGCGGCCCCTGCCTCGCCCAATGCCCTGTCCCCACCGTTTGTAACCGTATCCTGCCCTATTGAGATACTGGGGGATTATGGAACGCCAAAGTCTCCTCCCAGCCAACACTATAGTCATAAGGCCCTGGCTCGTGCCAATCAACAGAGGGGGTGGGTGTTTTCTCTTGGGCCGTGGTTGGCCTCTACCTAAGCCTGGCGCCAGACGTCCTCCGGAACACCGCTACACCACGGTGCAGATCGATGACGTCACACCACGGAACTTACTCGTCCCTCCGTCCCAGAGGTCAAGAATGTTTCTAGACTGCTACCTACGAGAACAAAACATGCACTTTTTGCTACCTGGGTCCGGCTTAAATGAACATACACTATTTTGTCACCATCCTTCCACTACAGCCGCCATGTTATGTGACCAGACAATGGAAAGATGTTACGATATTATATTACATACTAGACCGCAATCCACATGTCTCAAAAAAGTGCAACGAAAGATACTATATGGCCATGATGCACTATATTGATAGCATATCAGTCACAAAACAGCATGGATTTTGTGATGGACAATCGCACGTTTTGCGGCGTGAGCGGCGTCGTTGTGAGCGACGGTGCTGCCACCTTTTTAGCTCCTCACTTGTTCGCGATGCCACCTGCTCTACTCCATAATTGTAACTCAAGTAACGTTACCCAGACGTTGGCGGTCGCGTTGCCGTTATTTGTTCCTGCACTACGGTTCTTTTGGGGTGTCTGCTGCTAGTTTTTCATTGATATGACCATAAATCAACTAATTATAGTTCAATGTATTATTTAAAGGCCTATAAATGTATTATCATGTGCAATACATGTTTTTGTATGTGCATATCACGCCCAATAACACAATCAAAGTTACCAGCACTTGCTACCTGGTGAAGTACGCGTTGGCGATTCATCCTTCTCTATATAATGACATAGATATGGGTCTTGTAATAATATGGTTCGTAAACGGATACTCAGTACCAAAATAGTACTGTATTAATTAAGCAACCACCGATGTCATGGGCAAACCCATTGGGTGATGCAGTATCGCTCAATACTGTAGCAGCCTTTTAGTCAGTGATATTTCATAATCTGGATGTCTTCTGTTCGTTACAAAACTAGTTTTTGTGGAAAGCATTCGTGACCAGTCACTTCTTTTTATTTCAATACGTCATGGATAAATTGCTACTTGAGTGAGATATTGAGGGCCAATCTTACTACCTACCAGCGCAGGCAAGTTGGCGACTTTCTTGACCTCTGCTCCGTCCCAAGGCCCATCCGCTCCCTAGATCATAGGGCCGGCGGGAATTTGCGGCCCGGGGATACGTGAGTTTCCCAGATGCCCAGTTGGCAGTTACCACTTAGGAGCACTGCCCAGGGGTAAAAATCAGGAGAGTTTCGTAATGGAGCGAGAATGGCCGAGTGGTTAAGGTGTTGAGCTCTGGGTGCCAAGATCTCGGGTTCAAGATTCGCACCACTCGGGACATTTCTCAATCCCGCGGCCCACTGACGAAGCGGTGTTGACGGCACCATTAGCCGTGATCGTGGATAAAGTGCGTCGTGAACCACACAATAAATAAATAAAGAGAAAGAGAGAGAGAAAGAGAAAGAGAAAGAGAAAGAGAGAGATAGAGAGAGATAGAAAGAGAAAGAGAAGGAGACAGACAAAGAGACAGAGACAGAGACAGAGAAAGAGACAGAGAAAGATAAAAAGAAAGAGAAAGAGACAGAGACAGAGACAGAGAAAAAGAAAGAGAAAGAGCGAGAGAGAGAGTAGAGTTGATATAACACATTATACACAATAGGGACCAACGTGTCCGAGTGCGGTTCGGCAGCACTGACCCAAGCGCAAGTGCCCTGCATCTCCGGCAGTCATCTACAAGTGACCATTTGACTTGTCGCCGCCAACCAGCTTGCACCCACACACCATACACATACACACACACACACACACACAGCTACATACCACAACACCTCCAGTTCCAGCTTCGTCCGCGACCGGAACAACCACCTTTGTCTCAGACCGGTCTGACACAGTCAGCCGCCAGCCACCCGCCTGCCACACACACACGCCTTACACACACACTTAGACCACACTCTCTACAACAACCTTCCCACATCTTTCCGACTCATCGACTCCCGCTGCTTCTACCTCATCATTCCTTCGGCGACTACATCTTCTCTCCAAGACCTCTAGCCTTCTCTTCCGTCTTCCGCACCCTCGACCCGGACTTCACATTCTTCATCTGCACCTGCACCTTCAAGCTTACTCCTCTGCCTCTTCGTTCCTGACGCCTTCTTCTACAGTACGGTCAGTCCGACGGTGCTGCCACTCCCTCCCGGTTGCCCCCCCCCCCCCAGCCACCTCCCTGTTTTCCCTCTAGTGCCTTCTGCACGATCTTTTTCTACTCTTTCCTACCCGTGCTCCCTTCAAGCACAGTTTCCATTCTCTTTGTGTTCTCCTGAACGTTTCTGCCCTACTTTTACACCTGTCGGGCTCTCTTCACGCCTTTCCGCACCCTCCGCCAGTGTATTGTACCGTTGTTACACACCTGTCACCTCCTCACTCTTTATCAACGCCACGTACACCACAACGCATACCTCACTTACACCAAACAACAACATGAACGCACCTGAGTCACCCACCGGAGAGTTCTACCTCTGCCGCTGGGGGGACGGGAAGCCCATGGGCTCCCTCGACCCCTGGCTGGTGGAGGAGACGATCACACAGTACACAGGGGCGCCCCTCCACGCCCGACCAATCCGCTCAAGGGCGCTACTGATCCAGGCCAATAACCACGTAGATGGTCGGATTCTCCCGACCATCAAGTCCATACACAACACTCTAGTCACCATCACACCGGCCACCCACTTAAACACGTCTCAAGGCACCATCCTGGCCCCAGAGCTGGCCTGCGTGTCGGTGGAGGACCTGGCGCTCAAACTTGGGGACCAGGGCGTCTCCGCCGCCTACCGGCCACCCCTCAGGCCAGGGCGCCCCAACAACAACATCATTATCATCACATTCAACACACGTACACCTCCGGCCTACCTCAAGGCCGGATACGTGAGGTATACCGTTCAACCTCGCGCACCCCTCCCAAGGCGCTGTCAAACCTGTCAGCGCTACGGCCACACCAGGGGGGGAGGGGTGACGCCCCACCACCACAACCTGCGGGCGATGTGCCGGGGCACACTCCACAGACACATGCAACAGCGGCGAGCTGTGCTGCGCCGCATGCGGAGACTCACATGCGGCCTGGGACAGGGACTGCCCCACATGGATGATGGAGCGGGAGATCCTGCGCCTCGTTCATCTGGAGGGCTGGTCCCAACTCCGGGCCCGGGCATGGCTGGAGAACCCGCAGTCGGCGTGGCATGCTCGCCGCCGCTCAGAGCCCGGCACACACCAACACACACCACCGCCACCAACACAAGAAGAGTACCCGGCACTGCCAGCAACCAAACAAAAACACACCAGGAACGCCGGCACACAAACGACGCAGCCAGCCACACCGCAACGCACCGCAACACCTACCGCTCGCAAGAAACGACCCCCAACACCAAGTCCCACCACAGTCTACCGCCCAGCAGAACACCCACCGCCACCACTGCCAGCTCGCCAACCGGCACCCACCCCACACTCACCACCCCCACCACCACTGACCTACCCACCATCCTCACCATCACCACAAACGTCGCCTGCATCCGACGCATCGGCACCGCACCCACCTCACACTGTAGACCAGGGCACGACAGGAACCGAAGACCACTCAGACACCGAACAATACTCTACTGACTCAGACATCACAACAACCCTACGGTTGACAACACCTTCCTACAGACAGGCAAAAAGACCAGCTAAAAGTAGCGAAAGACAACACTCACTTAAGAAGCCACTCACACGAGCGAACAAACACCAACAATGAACACCATACTTCAATAGAACACACACGGACTGATTAGACACTGGCATGAATTCAAACACTACGCATTACAAACAAACCACACATCACTATGCATTCAAGAAACACACTTCCAACCCAACGATCCTTACCAATTCAACATTTCACAATACACACTACACAGGCAAGACTCACACAACGCACACAGGTCAGGCGGTGTTCGCACGTACATTAGGAACAACACACCTCATCGCCTGATACACTCAAATACCACAGCAGACATACTACTCACTGAAATACACATACATAACAACACCTACACACTCGTTAACATAGGTATACGACCCCCCTCGCGAAACACAGAAACCCTTTCGGAATTAAATAAAGCACTTGACCAAATCCACACCCCAGTCATACTCACCGGAGATTTCAACTCTCACCACCCACTATGGGACGCACGCACAACACATCCTGATCACAGAGCACTCACACTCATCACACTAGCCAACCAACACAACCTCACAGTACTTAATACTGGATCACCTACCTACCTTGTACCTATTTCCCCCGCTCACCTTCCCACGACCCCATACGTAACCCTTGCATCCTCGCGCATATCTCTTTCCTTAACCTAGGCAGCCGATCCCGAACCACACTTTAGCGACCACGCACCCATAACCATTACCTTCCACCAACTCCCGACCACCGGCCTACCCAATCCCCCCTGGCCGATGGAATCTTAAAAAAAAGCATCCTGGACACCCTTCTCAGAGTCCCTAGCCGCACAAACAGCCTACAACCCTCAACTCTCACCAGAACAATTATCCGACATTCTCCTAACTACAGCACACCAACACATACCAAAGACAAAACCACGCCACCAACACAAGCCTCGCGCGGCCCCCTGGTGGAGCAACGAATGTCACGGGGCAATCCGCACGAGGAACCATGCACGACACAGATATGAAAGACACCGCACTCCGGAAACACTCACCAGATACAAACAACTCAAAGCATGTATATCACGAAATTATCAGCGACCTGACACCGTGTGCTTCAGAGCTTGCTCCCGTCATGTGACCACAGCTGCGCTCCGTGCCGCTCCGGCCGACGTCGGCAGGTCGATCAGCTGCAGGTCGATCGGCCGGTCCGGCACGTTGATCAGCTGCATCACCTGGCCGAACTTCTCGGTGACGGCCACGATCTCGAAGTTGCGCAGCAGCTGGGCGGCCGTGACCCAGGTCTCCAGCTCGGCGAACCGCCGGCCGATACACATGCGCGGTCCGTAGCCGAACGGCAGGTACCCCCACTGCGGTGGCCTGGGGACGGCAGGGTTGGTGTCGACCAGTACAGCAGCCTGAGGATGGTAGGGATGAGGGTCGCACAGTACAGCAGCCAGAGGATGGTAGGGATGAGGGTCGCACAGTACAGCAGCCGGAGGATGGTAGGGATGAGGGTCGCACAGTACAGCAGCCAGAGGCTGGTAGGGATGAGGGTCGCACAGTACAGCAGCCTGACGATGATAGGGATGAGGGACGCACAGTACAGCAGCCGGAGGATGGTAGGGATGAGGGTCGCACAGTACAGCAGCCTGACGATGATAGGGATGAGGGACGCACAGTACAGCAGCCGGAGGATGGTAGGGATGAGGGTCGCACAGTACAGCAGCCTGAGGATGGCAGGGATGAGGGTCGCACAGTACAGCAGCCTGAGGATGGTAGGGATGAGGGTCGCACAGTACAGCAGCCGGAGGATGGTAGGGATGAGGGTCGCACAGTACAGCAGCCTGAGGATGGTAGGGATGAGGGTCGCACAGTACAGCAGCCTGAGGATGGTAGGGATGAGGGTCGCACAGTACAGCAGCCTGAGGATGGTAGGGATGAGGGTCGCACAGTACAGCAGCCTGAGGATGGTAGGGATGAGGGTCGCACAGCATAGCAGCCTAGGCAGCAACAAGAGTGGTGATCATATGCCGTAGCAGCAGTCGATGTCGTGTCACAACTCGCAAGACCTGGTTGTTACGTGACGCCATGTCTCTGAAGCCACAAGTACCTGGTTGTTACGTGACACCATGTCTCTGAAGCCACAAGTACCTGGTTGTTACGTGACACCATGTCTCTGAAGCCACAAGTACCTGGTTGTTACGTGACACCATGTCTCTGAAGCCTTAGCGCTTGTTCAAACTGAAGGAGCCGTGCAGAACGTTTCGAGGATCAAACCTAGAAGCTAACCCCCAGAACCCATCCCTAGCTAGTGTGCAACATTTTGCCACCTTTGTCAGTACAGGGGGGGGGGTCACGGTCCCAGGCATTTCCAAACCAAACGTGCTCCAGAAGCACAACAAAAACGGGCGTGTGGGGAGGGACAAGATCTTGCGATTGACACTCAATTTTTGTACTTGGATGTGATATGTCCCCTCTAGGTCAGATCAAATGCTGACCTTTCACATCATCGAAACTTTTCACACTTCGATTGCACCGCTTCTAAATTACAACAGACATACGTTTTTAGTTACTGTCAAGGTATTCGACCATGCTTCACAGATGTAATGTCATATATGAAGCTCAATTTAAAGCATACTTAAAGCATATTTCAAGCATATTTCAAGCATATTAAAGCACAAGCACGGGTCCGGCCAGGGACCGACCCCGCATTTTAAAACCTGACGCCGGTTAAAACCGCTGCTTCCACCCACAAGGGGTAAACATGGACGGAAAGGTGGGATTCAGTGCTTAAGATAATCCCAGATATCATGTCAAGCTAAAGCAAAGGTCATCTTACGTCCACATGTGTCAGTGACCTTGAATGACCTTGGAATGGTACAGGGACAATGTCCGAATATCAACCTAGTAATTGATTGGCATAAGCCGCACCCAATGTGCCGCTTTAGGTCGCAATGTCATGTCAAAATACACTAATCCTCGATTTCGTTTAAAGAATGGTTGGAGGTGTTCCCCTTTATGACGCCATGGCTCCGTGACCTAACATGACGCAACATCACCACAAAAACCACAAGGCTCGCCAAGAGCTCCGAAAGACAACCTAGAGGGACTGAGGATTCCATGGGGTGCCGTTGAGCGGTTCGGAAGCTTCCCCGAACAAAAGCCTAAATTGGGTTGCGTCAACGACTCTCTCCACTGGGGAGTGTTAACAGGAGGCTACGATCACAAATATATCCAAGATAGTGATTAGTTATTTGGGTGTCAGGACGCTTCGACAAGAAACGCACCGCCATTGAGCTTCCACACCACGATGAGACTGGACGGTGCGACTACCACCAGCAGCAGCATGGTCTCGAACCCACCGCCTTCGGATCGGAATGCGGTACCATTTCACCACGGGACCGATCGCCACAAACCCACGAGCATGCAGCGCGGCAACCACTCACTTGGTGTACTGGGGATGGCCGCGGATCCATCTCTCCGGCGTGAACTCCTCCGGGCTCGAGAACAGCTTCGGGTCTCGCGACATAATGCTGCTGAGCACCACCCACTTGGCCCCGGCCGGCACACGGTAGCCACCCAGGACAACGTCCTTGGTGAGCAGGCGCGAGGTGCCCATCGCCACGTGGTGCACGCGCAGCGCCTCCTTGAGGCACGCCTTCAGGTAGGACATCTGGTTGGTGGCCTGCGGCGTGACCGGGTCGGCCGGGTCGGGCAGCAGGCGCAGCACCTCGCGCCGCGCGTGCCGCTGGCACTGCGGGTTGACGGCCAGACAATGGAGCAGGTACGTCAGCGTTGTCGACGTGGTGTCGACCGCCGAGAAGAGGATGTCGGTGAGGACGTCCAGCACCATGGCCTTCTGTGTCGGCGAAGTGGTGCCGCCGGCAAGCTGGGCCAGCATGGACCCGGGAAGCGGATGCTGCAGCGCCTGCTCCACATACCCGCCGCAGATCTCGCGCACCACGTCGACGGAGCGCGCCATCCGCCGGTACAGCGGCGTCCGCAACAGCTTCCACGTCGGCAGCGACTGCGACTGCAGGGTGAAGCAGGCGAAGAGGTCGGCGGTGGCAGCGAACAGGCGGCGCGCGTCGGCGTCGTTGTGGAAGATGCCCGCCGGCTTGCCGAGCACCATCACGTTCATGCTCTCGAACGACCACAGCTTGGCGTGCTCCTGGAAGTTGGTGACCACGTTGGCGGAGCTGTGGACTTGGCTGGACGCGGTGCTGGAGACCTTGCCGGACGCGCTGCTGGAGGTGACGTTTGAGGCACCGTTCGGCGCATCGCGGACCTCGCGCAGGTATGAGACGAACATGTCGGCAACTTCAGCATTTCTGCCGACGTACTTGATGGCCGACTGTGGACCGCCGAGCACGCGCTGTCCGAGCTCGCGGAACTCCTTCCACTCGGCACCCTCGGCCGGCGCCAGACCAACACCTGGTGGAGTGGAGTGGAGTGAGGGAGTGGAGTGCCGGGCCGGGTAACGATTCACACCGAGTGAGTTGGTTGGTTGGTTATTTGGGCTTAGGGGCGCATCGACTGCTTTGGTCATACATCGCCCATCACCGAGTGAGTTTATTTGGCTCGTTCGCTGTACACTAGAGATAGTCAGGGATACAACGGAAAGTGGTGGAGAAAGCTGGCCGCACAGGGACGCGACAGCAGCACGAGAACAACGTCCGGCCTGCCTCCACATGGATGTCCTGGAGGTGGGGTGCCTGTAATTTTCGCATGCTCTAAGACTTTTCACCTTCAATGGTCACGCAAATGTAGATATGTGAATTAATTCCAGCTTCCGGGTTTAAGACTTGGGAATGTGAGTAGGTGTGAACAGCACGAAATACTTCTCCAGAATGGGGAGTCTTTGGAGGAACGGACGCTTTGAGGGGAGGCATATGCATGCATCCGGCCCTCCATGTCACCTAAATCTAAATCAGTCTCTTCATGTTTCAGGTGCACATGACTTATGATCCTTGGATGTCGCAACTTAAACTTGCGTCTCTACTCCTCCTCACGTACTTGACTCCCCTCCTGCGGACTTTTGATACCGCACACCAATGCAATAAAGAGCACTTCACACCTGGAGCATAAACAACGAGCATTAAAATGGACCTCCATCCTATCCTTATAAATGTAGCATGACAGAATTTACTGTTCCACCGCATTTCATTGCACGCATTATCAATGGCATTGAATATAAACCATATTCCAACATTTGCCGAGAGGCCGAGACCGCAAGAATGGAAGTCGTGCTCGTTATTAGTGCATGGTGCATTTTTGCTTCCCGCACTGACACGACACACTCACACGGACCACTGACACGGCACACTGACACGGCACACTGACACAGCACACTGACACGGCACACTGACACGGCACACCGACACGCCACACTGACACGGCACACTGACACGGCACACTGACACGGCACACTGATACGACACACTGACACGGCACACTGACACGCCACACTGACACGGACCACTGACACGGCACACTGACACGGACCACTGACACGGCACACTGACACGGACCACTGACACGGCACACTGACACGGCACACTGACACGCCACACTGACACGGCACACCGACACGCCACACTGACATGGCACACTGACACGGCACACTGACACGACACACTGACACGGACCACTGACACGGCACACTGACACGGCACACCGACACGGCACACTGACACGGACCACTGACACGCCACACTGACACGCCACACTGACACGCCACACTGACACGGCACACTGACACGCCACACTGACACGACACACTGACACGACACACCGACACGACACACCGACACGGCACACTGACACGCCACACTGACACGACACACCGACATGGCACACTGACAACATGCCGCACATATTCCAGCCGCCGCCAAGAACTTACCCCAGCCCTTCGATTTTCGGTAGTGACCCAGCTCCTGAAGCTCATCTCTGATGGGAGTCTTCCCGTCAGCCTGCAACACGGGCCGCTTTGGCAGGGACGAAGCAGAACGGAACACTGTCATTCGACTGAAGCATCATCATAGAAATAGCGCATATCCGGAATACTTACCTGTGGAGACGACCACTGCCTGAGGTCGCGGCGTATTGCTCTGGTTAGTTTTACGATATAGCTTTCTAGGACGGATATCAACTTTGACAGGTGTGGAAACCCGGTGCAATCATTTACATTTAGCTGGTTGTGGTTTACATCAGTGATTAGAAGCTATCATATGCTTGCTATTGTGGATACCTCCACTGATGGTTTTCAAGAATCTTAAAAGCGCAACCTTCACTTTGAGATGTGGTGAGAAGCACCGTAGATTATATTATAAATGAAAGGTTAAAGTATCGCTTGAGGGATTAAAAAGAAGCTGTGATAGCTGTCGAAACGTGATCAATTTTGAATGTGGTTGTTTCTTTGGGGGTCTTTGGGACGCCAAGAAAAATGATATCAAATTTGAATAAAATTGTCCCTCAAGAACATAACATTAAATTTGTGTCTTTCTGTACGATGCATGACACTCGAGGAGAATACAATTATCTGTACATCAATAAACATTTGTGTGGAAGTAATTGCCTCTTCCTATTCCCTGGATATACCGTCGCTAGGCACATCGAACATAAACAGAGCCAATATGCCAACATTTAGTGTCTTGTACTATTTGACTACAGTCGTTTGTATGTTGATGTATTTGCTGATGTTCCTTTTTTGTCCATCTATTCCTTAATTTATTCAGCTATTTGTATGTTTATTTATTCATCTGCATTTATTGACGTATTTTGTCACTTAGTAGTAATTTGTGTATGTATTCCTCAACTGCTTCATCTTCATCACAGATGTTAAATTCAGACTGAAGCCATGGAGTGACAATCTCCCCACACTCCCGACGTGGCACCACTGGCGCCTGGCCGGAGGGATTCAGACTGAAGCCATGGAGTGACAAGCTGCCCACACTCCCGACGTTGCACCACTGGCGCCTGGCCGGGGGATTCAGACTGAAGCCATGGAGTGACAAGCTGCCCACACTCCCGACGTGGCACCACTGGCGCCTGGCCGGAGGGATTCAGACTGAAGCCATGGAGTGACAAGCTCCCCACACTCCCGACGTGGCACTACTGGCGCCTGGCCGGAGGGATTCAGACTGAAGCCATGGAGTGACAAGCTGCCCACACTCCCGACGTGGCACCACTGGCGCCTGGCCGGAGGGATTCAGACTGAAGCCATGCAGTGACAAGCTGCCCACACTCCCGACGTGGCACCACTGGCGCCTGGCCGGAGGGATTCAGACTGAAGCCATGGAGTGACAAGCTGCCCACACTCCCGACGTGGCACCACTGGCGCCTGGCCGGAGGGATTCAGCACTGCATATGCAGCCGGAACCGTCGACATCGCAACACCGGGGCTGGGATGGCCGAGTGGTTAGAGTGTTGATCTCTGGATACAAAGGTCCCGGGTTCCACACTCGCATCACTGGGACATTTCCCAATCTCGCGGCACACCGGCGAAACAATGTAGGCGGGGCGATTAGCAGTGATTTCACAAAGTGCGTCGTGAACCACCCAATAGAAAAGACATCGCAACACCGACCTGGAATGCGACACGAGTTGCCTCCGGCTCGGCGAGCAGAACAAGCGGCGGCCTCATGGGCAGATCCAGGCGGCACACCGTGCCGTGTTCCTTCACCAGCTGCTCCATCTGGTCGATCCGCGGCACGCCCCAGTACCTGCGACACGGCGAAAGCGCCGGTTCGTTTCACACCACTGGCGTGTTTTTTTCGACGAATGTTGTGACGACGCACAGTGGGCCAAATTGCGATTCGCCGGAATAATTTCGGGAAATGCTTTTCTTGACTTCTTCAGCCTTGTTTGCTGCAAGCTATGTAAAAATGTTGGTAGTTTTCAGATATGGGTATCCGTTTAGGTTATAATTTTCGCTTTGAGGCAACCATTCCACCGTATAACCCACGAGCACGCGCAAATAACATGCACATCGGATGCCTTCAGTACTGGGCTATGGTTGAGGTGCAAGTAAAAAAGTGCATTGTCCAATGGCTATCACCATTGGGGCATATCGGTATGCGCACATCATGCTTTCATTTAATCCCATTGCCCTATGCCTTCAATTTCAGTACGGAGTACAGAGATCAGTGCGTAATAAAGCGTTTTTAGAAAGACAAAAGAAATCAACAATGCTCATCGTGCGTCCACGCAACGAAGCATACGACACTTAAATCTCCATATGTTTTGTGCATGGCCCAACATGATTTCGTTGCGACCATTTAGTTGCGACCATCATGCAATCAGCCAGTGGGCGATATTTCATAATGCCGGATAATAGATATGCAATTTGCTACAACGGAAGTCAACACAGTTAACGGGTGACGGGGGGTGGCTGCGGGCGGCCTGGATCTTCGCTCTGATCGAGTGCTACAGGAGAGCCGCGCTAATTGTGTACTTACACATCCAAGGCAGTCGCATAGCCTGTGCCGGGCACGGAGAGGAACGGCGGCTGGCTTCGAAGCTGCTGGAAGAAGCGCATGCTCCGCGACGAGGCTCGTTGTTAATGGTCAGAGCCAGGACGAGCAGGGAGTCGCACTGCACCTGCACCACTGAAGAGGCGCTGGTGCTGATGGTGGACCTGGACCTAGCCAGAGCTCAGTACCCCAGCCCGCAGCAGCTAAGGGGCGCCATTGCCCCAGTACCCTCCCTAGTACAGTAGTCGGCGACAGTAACAGCGATGGGTGAGCAGCGATTGCTTTCTTTGCGTTCAGTGTTATACGTCTACCTACGGCTTTGAGCGTAATGTGTCTGTGCCGGTATATTATAAAACATATACGTGAGGTAAACCATATCTGTGAACTTGTCACTTGATTAGGTTCCTAAGAGCAACATGAAACGTGCGTGCCCGTACAACCGTCACATGTTACATCGCAAAATTACATCCACGTTACATCCCGGCTAATCCCGATTCGGTGACCTGTGACAGGAAAGGGGGAGGGGTCAAAAGTGGCCAAATCTGGCCGGTTAGCATAGCTTGCTTTATACCACTTTAAAAGCTACAGTTTTGCTCAGATAACTTTAAACCGGCCTCAAGCGATTCGTCTCGATAAGCCGTCGAACACTAGGCCAACGACGCAGCCACAGTCGTTGTTGCATCTCCTTTGTGGGCAAGAAAAGAGTGGGTAACTGGAAAGTCATGCGCCCCCACCCCACCTCCGCCTGCGAACATTCTCACCTTCCGCCTGGTAGAAAGTGATGAAAAGCGCGTAGAACTGGTATCGTGGAGGGGCCTGGCATCTCTGAGAACGGCTTGACGTTGGCGTCACCACTGACAGCGGTACAGGCGGCGGCAGAGTTGGTGGCAGAGGTGGTGGCGGAGTTGGTGGCAGAGGTGGTGGCGGAGTTGGTGGCAGAGGTGGTGGCGAAGTTGGTGCCGGTGGTGGTGGCGGAGGTGCTCCCCGCGGTGGCGCCAACCGCAGCAGCTCGTGTTGACTTGACGCGGGTGGACTGGGAGGCGATAGCCTGCCAGGCGGGTCGCAGTGGGAGGAGTCTCGGCGTCGCCATGACGACCACGCCGGCGTTCACACGCCGTCCCGCTGATGACGCCAAGGAGACGGCCCAAAATCAGCTGGCGAAGAATCTGCCGGAGGGCCATATGTCAGGGAAAATTGGCATTTCATTCCTCCCTCCAACACCGCCCCAGCGACTCTCTGCACTGAAGATGCAGTTGTTAGCTGGTATCGAGCTTGTGTTGAATGAGAATGCACGTGACGCGTGCCACGTCACACGTCGTGACGCGTGGCACGTCACACGTCGTGACACGTCACACGTCACACGTCGTGACGCGTGCCACGTCACACGTCGTGACGCGTGGCACGTCACACGTCGTGACGCGTGGACGTCACACGTCGTGACGCGTGGCACGTCACACGTCGTGACGCGTGACGTCACACGTCGTGACGCGTGGCACGTCACACGTCGTGACGCGTGGCACGTCACACGCGACGTCGTGACGCGTGCACGTCACACGTCGTGACGCGTGCACGTCACACGTCGTGACGCGTGGCACGTCACACGTCGTAGCGCGTGGCACGTCAAGCATCATGGTCTCATTCCGCATACATTATCGCAATGCACCACGTAATTCGCCGCACACCATCACGTCACATATTACACTTCACACATCACATCATACGTGATGTGATGTGTGAAATGTGAAGATCTCGACGACCTGGGACCCGTCCGACCTGGGGGGCCTTGCCTGCCACAGCGCGTGCCACGGTGACCCGCTGGTGGTGACTCGTCGGTCCTGACCGGTGGCCTGCCCGGTGGGGATGGGCGGGTCACACGACACGACCGGCTCAGCTGACCTGTGTTCGCGGCCGCAGCGGCTGTCGGCCGTGCCATCCGTCGAGTGGTGACGTCACCCACCAGCCGGTCATCAGCTGACTTGACCTCAGTCTGCGCCGCGCAGGCTTGATGTGACATTGGGCCAACTGTCCATGGCAGAGGAAATGGAATGCGACCCAAAGAAACTGCTTGTAGAATTGCAGGAATCAGAAGTAACTTTTCAATATCGCAGCGCACCGTCTTTGTTCGTTTTGTTTTTGTTCACCGTCTGAGATTTGCTTTCAGTTGCATTCACTGTTTCTTTGCTGTACCAGGGTTTGCTTAGGCATGCGGGTTTGGGTACTTTTCATTTTTAGTCGATGCTTTCGATGATTTCTGATCTTCATACAGTCCCAATACAAGTTGTCTCGGCTACCCCGGTCGACAACCGCCGCACATTGGGCCATGAGCCCGGGATAGCGCGACATAATTGGCTTCAGTGACTGTTCGGTATCAATATGAAACATAAATAAAACTGTTCGGAATTGACTATGGAATATGAAGCTGACAATAGTTTTAAAGTGAATTCGCCCATGTAAGCATACAAATTCACGAAGCAGGAAACTTTGTCCGACGTTGTGGGAAAGGTATGAGTGCGCCATGAAATCGGCTTATATTTAATTAGGGCAAAACGGAAATATTGAAGTAGGTTTCTTATATTGTGTGTGTTTTGTGTTCGAATGGGACATTGACTTGATGAAATAAAACGTGAAAGAATACACTTTTCTTCTTCATCTTTTGATATAATTTTAGCGCACATCTTTAAGGACTCACACAAATGACCACAGAAGTGGCTTAGCGAAACTTCGGTAGAGCCGATCTTCTGAGTACCGCCAAGTACCGCGATAATTTTAGCATCATCGTGTTCCCCAATGAATTGGCTTTCCGGGGCACGTCTACTGTCCTGCTCCAACCTGCTTCCTTGTGTGAGAAGCAGTTATATGATCCCAGTCGGCCGCCGAGCGGGAGCGGGACAGCAGTGTCGGCAGGGAGTCACGTGTGTGGAGGCGTCACGAGCAGCAGTGACAGCATCAGCAGCAGCAGTAGTGTAGTGTCGGTGAGAAGTTGTGCGTGCCGAGACATCGTTTGCAAATGATATAGCTGTGCTAGGGGCCAGCGCGTTTATCTAGTCTTTTTTATTCAGTTTCTGTCTGCAGTCACCCGTGTGAGTGTGTAAGTACATGTCCATATTGTGTGCTGATAGCCCAGACAACAGCAAACTAGCCGTGTCCAAAATAACCAAAAGTTGTAGAAACTTAGCCTACACAATTTTTTCCCATTATTTGACCCCAGTGAAGTGGATTGGCACCAAAATCGACAAATTTTAGTGTTTCCTAGGGGTGGACCAAAATGGCTGAAGTTTCGCTTTTGGTTATCCTACCAAATATGCGATATATTTCGCTTCTCGAAGCTGTATCTCGGGAACTATCCATCGGATCGGATCGATTTTAGTCTCAAAGGAAAGAACTGTATCAGCTTAATAAACAGACTGAAAAGTATGGGTCTTAACCAGGGGCCCAGCCAGAGGGGGGCAAAGGGGGCAATTTCCCTCCCCTTATGGCCGATTTTACCATTGGAACTGCCCATCAGCAACAGTTTGCCCCTCCCTTCAGCATTACCTTGCCCCCTCCTTAGGACAATCCTGGCTGCACTCCTGTTCTTAACAGGGGTTTCCACAGAAAGATACAAAAATACCAACATGAATACGTTTAATTGACTTTTTTATCGTGACGCAACACTTCCGACCGATCACCTATGCTGCACTTTAAATCTGTCTCAACTGCTTTGGCTTAGGTAATGTAGGACAGGAAACACGAACCACACCTGCCAGTAAATGAAGGAAATTGATGAAAGCGCATGAAACTTACCTGTTTGGTCCACCGTTGTATTGCTCCCTTCAGGTCCTTTTGTTCCACGAAGCTGCATCAGCCGTATCTCTGTACTTAACACCAAAGCGAATGTCCGATCTTTCGGTTGCTCCCAGTAATGAAACAAACGGTTCACGCCGTAATTTATTGGGCATATTGTAACTTGGTTTGTCACGTCCGCGTCCTACTATTTCTTCACGATTTGACGATACTGTGTCGTCCAAGTGAGTTCAACACAGCTGATTCACCGCGACTCAGACGATGTCACACTAACTGCTCAGCGCGAGCGATCACTTAGGCCTTCAGAGTTCCTTTCTGAAAGTCTGGATACTGCTGACGATGTTGCTCGACTACCTGTAGGATTCTCTGCCGTTCACCATCGTCATCGGTCAGAACTGCCGCATAGTCCGTGGATAATTTAATTCCTCGTTCGGCTGCATCGTTGACGACTTTAACGGATCGCACGAAGCCCTCGACCGTTTTGAAGTCTTCATCGCCCTCCCATTGATCCACGGACTTGTGGATCCCGGAGTGACCACAGTCAAGCAGACTGAACAGGTAGTAGGAGTCCGGTGTAATAAAATCAGCCATCTTACTCGCTCTGTCCACATTGACTGACTTGATAGCCGGCCTACCGCGACGGAAGTCGTCTGGTGGCCCCACAGCCACCATTTTGCTTGCTAGCTCCTCCTTCATCGCAGTGGTTGCTAGCGGGTGCTGACTGAAGAGCGCAAAGACAGCTGTTTCCGGTACCAGGTACCACATGTGGTTTTTCATCTTGTCTTGGACAGCTGCAGCCACTGCGTGGTCATCAAGTGCATAATCCATCATACTCTGGACGAATTCCAAGTCGTTGACAGGCGCGTCAGCGCCTACACTAGCAGCCATCCAGTACGGCACGTAGAATAGCGACAGGAATGTGTTCATTCGTCGTAGAGCTTCTTGCTCCTCCTGAGTGTACTGCATTTGATCTTGGAGCATAAACATCTTTTGGGCGTACAAAACCTGCCCCATCCAGCGAGCCTTGTGAGTTGGTCCAGGTTTGCGCAGACGCTTGCAAGATGGTGGATGCTCTCCAAGAATGAGAAGAGCGTTCTCAACACACGCCCGGTAGTCTTGTCGGGGCAGATGTTTCCCGCCAACGCTATCTGTCAGTAATGCCTGAAGTTCCTTTGCGGCTAGCTGTTTCTTTTCATTCAGCCAGTGATCTGAAATCTCTAGTGTCATGATTTTTTCCAGTGACTTATCAAGTCGTGTCCATGCTTCCTTGAAATCGGTAAATGCAGCTGTGTCAGGGCCGTGTGATTTTCCGAACAAATTTTCCCAAGCTGCTCTGACCACAAGTTCAGCGACGTGATGCCGGCAGGCCAAGTACATAACCTTCTTCCCAAGCATGTCCTCAAGCAGTTTCGAAGCGCCCTTTTTCCATCCCGAGTTGCTTGCTGTCGTGTCAAAAACAAGCGCTCTGACTTGTGTTTTCTGCTTGGACCTGGCCTGTGGTGTACTGCAGCGTTTGCACGCCAAGGAGCTTACCTTCGGTGAAATCGGGAGCGCCGGACACAACGACAGCCAGGGCTTCAAAGGCATCGCCGTATCTATCTTTGGTGAGCTTGCCGTCCCAGTGCACTGCCACGTGCGGAGGAGGATTTTCCTTGACCTGTTGAAGTATGTCCGAAGAAATCTTGTACCTGTTCACTATCCGTTTCCGTCGTGCTGTTGACCGAGAAACAGCAAAATCGCCCACGTCTGCTCCACATGCCTGTAGGAATGCTGTTATCACCGCGGTTGCTGCCCCGTGAGATATCTTCAGACGGTCCAAAGCAGAAGTCAGTTTTTAATTATCCATGATCCGCTTTGGCACTGCTAAAATTCGGACCTCCTCTGCCGCTCCTTGGTACGGCCCTGGCTCCCAGACCTCGTCAGAAGATGTCTGGTCGCCACTTGACGGCGCTGGGCTGGCGGTAGATGTCACATGCCCTGCTTGGCCATCTACTGTTTCCCGTTGATGTTCTTTGTCCCTCCTTATTTTCTGCTGAGTTGCCTTGTTCTGGAATATTTTGTCCTGTCCAGACATGGTCCCAAGCCTTTCCGCGCGCTGATCGTGGTATAATTTTATATCCTCATCTTTCTGCTGCTGAGTTAGTATCCTGTTCATTCGGATCTCTTCTATGGCATCCAGCGCACCAATATCCCACAGTTTGTCAAGATAATCCACAAAGCGTTGTCGTCTGGCGCCGGCGTCACCAGGTCGCTTCCTGTGCTTCTTGAGTTCCCTCCATTCGCCCCATAGCGTCTGCATCATTTTTACACCATGGTGAGGCCACACGGTTTTAATGCGAGCCATGTGTCAGAAAGCTGCCACACTATCCGAGACTAGCTTAAACAGATCGTAGTTTGAGACACTCGAGCCACTTTTTTCTTTCAGATGGAAAAAGTACTGTAGCGCTTGCCTCGTGGTTGGAAGCTTGGAACCGGATAGCGAATGTATCGGCTGTCCCACGAGATAATAGTCTGTCGCATGCCTCGTTACGGGTTTAGAGCTTGCAACCTTGGGATTCTTCCTTGAGCCCGCCGGAGGCGGTTGGAGGGCGCGCTTTCCGCTCCTGGTCTTCATGGCTGAAGGCTGTGATTCTTCCATGTCGGCAAGACTGCTGCAGCGTATTGATGATCACCACCAACGCTCTGCCGCGCACACGATCACACGTTCACTGACGGCGTTAGCGCAAACACTGACACCGAGCAGACCGCAACAGCGCCAACCGCCGTGCGATAACGGCGCCACGAATTGCTGTCACAAGACTCCTCAGTCCTCAGTAACCGAAGCGGCGGATCTCGGGTGGCAGCAGGCTGCAAGATGAGACACAGCGACCCATCGCAGACAACGGGCACATGTACTATCTTGCATCCGCAAGCACTGGCGGATCCAGAAGGGGCCAAATCAAGTCGTTTGGGGAGGGGGCAAATGAAAACATGTGATCTTGAACAATTTATCGTATTTGGGTTGCTTGCGATGTGTGAGGTGGTTTAAGCATACAAGTTTCGAATAAAGTGTGCTTAGATTTAGAGAAAATCGAATTTTCGTGGATTTTTTTATACTAAGTTTCGGCGGTTTGGTGGCAATGCCCCCCCCCCCCCCCTGGACCTGCCAGTGTCCGCAAGTGGATACATTTTGTTCTTAATCATGACCAGAGGTGCCTATGGCAAAAAATACACGAGTGGTGTCC